>MJUU01008298.1:5013-17154 GCA_002080025.1 Modiolus philippinarum
TGAGGCTTGTTTAGGGTATATTGGGATACGGGATATTTGCCACTTTTGTTAATGGGATATGGGATATTTGAGACAAAAAGTACTGGGATATGGGATATTTTGACTATGGAAAATGGGATATTTCAATATTTAATGGGATATCTTCAATTTTCAAAGGGATATTTTCATCCAGACTTACTGGGATATGGGATATTGGGACCCCCTCCCAACAAGCCTCAAATATGTAGGTGTGGTGAGCCACGATTAAAAGGTAAAAATATGTCGAAAACAGAAATAATAGTTATAAAACACCATAAAAAGCTTAAAAGGTGAAAAAGGGCCAAATGTTTCAGTCACTAAGACCAGAGGTGTTTACCCTCTCGGATTTTCCGTATTCATCCCATATTTGAGTCCTAAAATACGCATTACGGATTCACCTTCCGAAATTACGCTTTTCCGGTATTGTGCCGAAAATTATTTTTCACTAGTTTATGGAAGTGCTTATCATAATATTTTTTTGGTGTATCTAAACGCCAGTGTGACTATGATTACTTATATTCGGATTCTCTTTGAACTTTCCTTTACATTAAGTCCGAAAGATGTCTGCTAAAAGAAAAGCAGAAGATAACGCATCTGATGTTGAATGTGATGAGGCGGAGATGCCACCCAAAAGAAAAAAGATCTTACAAAGATTCAAAAGTAGCTATCATGAACTTTGGCCTTGCCTCAAGATCTCGACGTGGCCTTGGGGACTACTACATATGATGCACAATTTGTGTTCATCGGACTTCTCATGTGAACATCTTGGCACATACCGGGAAAAATGACTCTTCTAGGCACATTGAATCCAAAACCAAAAAGGACCCTTCGCATTTGCAAAATTGTAACAGGTCGATGTCATTTTTTTTTCTTTGAAAAACAATACAGCAGAAATGTCCCACAGGAGGGCTGTTACCAGAGCAGACGTTTTAACATGTAAACTGATAGCGTAGCAGAATTAAATCTGCCTATACTTGCAGCTGACATGTTCATCAAAGCATTTAAAATAATGTTTTAAGATTCAAAAATATCTCAAGGTATGTTTTATTATACTTGTATAGAAAATTATATCTGTAGGCCGAGATGGTGTATGGTTCATGTTCTTATAAATGAATCTGCCCCACATAATCTCAATTTCTTTCTCCATCCCAAACTTTTGGTCGGGAAACGTGGGAGTGGGGGTAAAAAAACTTATTTTCTAGGGGAAGTGCTGCCGAAATTTTTTTTAGGGTTGGACTTAGTTTTTTTCAAGGAAGGGGTCTGTACTGTCTTGTTACAGGTAGAAGCTGACTTGACATACATTCTGGATGTTTTATTATGAAATTAGGTCTCTGTAGAAATTTATGTTCAAAATTTTGAGATTACTGACAGATGGCCAAAATTACTGAAAAAAATCATCAGGATTACTGAAAGTTTGAAAAAGGGGTAAACACCTCTGTAAGACCTTCATCAGTGGTGTACAAGGACAAGGAAAGAAAAGAGTAGACGTGTCCAACACAAATGGCAGATAAAACCTTTTAATCGTGGCTCAACACGCCTACATATTTTAATTTTTCGTACTACTTGTAGCCATTGCGCAACACTTTGTATTATTAGTGTTTTAATACTTATCTAATAAGCTAATTAGAAAATAATGTGTTACCTTAAGTATTGTATGAAGGCTTTTTTAGGAAGCATTTCAATGATAGAAAGATACAGTCTAAATGTCGGAGCCTATTATTTTTTATTCTTCTCTGCATGCACTAGCAAATGAAAGGTATCTCATGAAAATTTAATATTTTTTTTCTTCTCTGTATGCATTAGCAAATGAAAGGTATTTCATAAATATTTAACATAATCATTATCTTTTTGGTAGAGTTGGTATGTCAGAAGAACATACTAAAATGTAACAGTTACATGTGAAAAAAATGAGTTATGTTGTCGATTTCATTTTAGAGCATTCAAGAAATTGTGTAGGCAGACAGCACTAGTGGATACATTGGTACCTTTATGTAACCAGTTTAAATCAGAGAAGTTCCAAATAGCGTTTCTTCAAAGACTGGTACCTGCTGCAATCAGACCAGGCAATATCAGTACCAGTGCAAGTGAAAGTGCTGATTCTGACACAGATGACAGTGGTACAGTACATTTCAGTGTAATATTACACAGATTTTTAACAGGTGTTACAATGGAGGAGGTTGCTGGTCAGAATGTTATCAAGTAAGTTTTATACATATATTTTGAATTGATTGATTAGTTTAAGTTAGTTTTGCAATGCTTTCATGAATTTTTTTTAATCTCGACTTTTACAGGAAACCTATGCATCAAGATACAGATGCAAATTTTAACCAATTTTTGTCTTAAAATCTTTGCCCCCTAATTAGGCCTAAATAGGTTTCTTTGAATGCTTACAAAAGTTGTGTAATGGTAACTACATTTCGGATGGACAAACCTTCAATCAACTGGTATGAGACCAGATGTTACTAAAGTAACAGTTCTCGTAACTGTACTTTATAGTTCAAACAATAAAAATCTGACGTATTTGCACAGTCTGCCAAAATGGCAAATGGGAGGCTTAGTCCTTGGCAAGTGCTGATTGTTTGCCAGAAAAAAATCACTGTGTTTGGCATAATGCGACCAAACCATGAACAAAAGCACCGTTTTAGGTACAGTAGATAATGGCAACAGGAATGAAACTTGGCTATGTCTATTGATTATTGATTAAACATTTCTTTTAAACACTAATTTTGGCTTGAAGGGGAACTGAAAGTCATCTTGAATTGTAAGTTGAACAGGAATTATGTCCTAGGTATGATTATTTGGGCTGTGTACTACATTGCACATTGCACTTTATTTAGTTGTTTTTTTGTTTTTTTTTCTAGAGATATTTTGGAAAAATTAATGAAGTATGGCGGACAATACGAAGATGAGGAAGCTGTGAGAGACTTTTGTAATAAATACACTGTTACTATGAGGATGTTAGAATCAAAGTAAATATCAAGTTTTAGAAGCATTTTGCTATTCATTAAAATTAGGATTATTACAGGGAAAATATTTTTTCATCTAGAATAAACATTGCACTTGCAAAATTATGCCATATCAGATTTTCCCCAATTATTAATATAGTTTACAGAATGCTAAACTTGGATAAATTGATTCATTTTAAAAATCTGCTCAATAGAATATTGATGCTGTATAACTGTTAATATAAAATAAAGGATTTTACATCAAAATTTCTTTATGTGGAGAGGGCTGTGTGTTATTTAAAAGATGTCTTGGATATGACTGGATTTTCTTAATCAACCTGAAAAATGTATTAAAATATACTATAGATATAATGAGTATTTTGAAAAATAAAAGTCACTTGGTGGAAAAATTACCCAATCCTGCAAGTTAAGAGGTCTTGTTTTCACAAACACTCCCTTTTTTTCCATGTCATATTTGTTTATTTACACAACATATTTTAAATGCCCAAGAATGATGAAAAAACAATTCCATAACAAGCATCTCAGTGTAGTTGATTTTTTGGCAAATACCTAAGTGATGTCATCATAGTTAAATGTACAAATTCCCATGAAGTAGAATTAATTTGGTTATTATGCATAATTCAACATTTAATTGGTAACTAAACATATGTAACCTTCTTTGTAACATAGTTTGATTATCTTTAAGGCTGTAACCTCTCTTGATAGTCATAATAATTCAAAGCTAGTGACATCCCGAACCGTAAAGTTATATACTTTACTTTTGTTAATGATTTTCAGATACCCCAAAGCTGTTGACAAAAGCATGGAAGATATTCTGAACAATGCCCAGTCTGACCAAACAAGACAGTTGATGGAGGTGTTTATAAATCAGATGGTATTCTCAGTACAACATCACCTGGTACCAGATTCCGATGTCAGCCTGACATTGTCACTTAATCACCGTCTTCCTACTGTCAGAGAAAAAGCAACTCAGTATTTATTGAAAAACCTAGGAGAGGTAGGTCTTGATTTTATTTGTTTATTATAGTTGACTGTGGTTGACTGGCATATATTTTAATGCTATAAATTTGATAAATCATCATTACAAAACTAAATCTCAGATTTTTTATAATACTCATGTATATATACAAGAAATGAATCTACAATTATTGCTATGTAAGATAAATTACATTTGCAGTTGGATCCTCAGTACCTATGTATGTATGTAACAGTAACTAAAATTGGAGTGGTTCAAAGTATATCTATACATCACAACCTTTTTCTGTTGTGATCTCATAATTGATCTATGAAATGGTTAATTATGACCTTATCCCTGATACACTCATTATTAAAAAAAAAATGGGAAATTTCATACATTTGTAGTTTTCTGTGTGCTATGA
Source organism: Modiolus philippinarum (assembly GCA_002080025.1). Classification (NCBI taxonomy): domain Eukaryota; kingdom Metazoa; phylum Mollusca; class Bivalvia; order Mytilida; family Modiolidae; genus Modiolus; species Modiolus philippinarum. The sequence continues at coordinate 9,377 of MJUU01008298.1, forward strand.
ATGCCACCACCAGATATTATATTCATAAAATGGGACTGCAGAGTAAACTTTGACAAATTACTCTAGAATGCAAAAAGAGTCAAATTGACTTAATCTGTAATCCGTATGTAGCATCCCCACAGGTCTGATAACACATTCCACAATGCGGCAAGATCATACAAATCTCCTGAAAAAATTTCAGATTTGTATCATATAGCATTAAGAACATTGTAAAGTGGAATTTGTACACCCATAATAATGCTAGTCAATGAATAAAAGTTTTGATAAGTGATGCCTTTGTGTTTGTAATTAACAATATTTGAATTTATTTGTAGGCACCAGATGATGACTTTATAAGTGATGCTCTCCTGAATCGTCTCAGAGATGATTATATAAATGTTGTCAAGGCAGCACTGCAGTTTGGATCGGTAAATTCAGATAATCTGAATAATTGTGTCCTTAAAAAATATCACAATCTGTTCATTAAGCCCTGATGACAAATAGTCAAAGTGGCATTTTGTGTTTCATATATCCCTTGTACCATCTGTCTTGCAGTAAAAGGGTGTGTCATAATATTTGTAAATTTTCTTAAATGGTTTGAAATAAATTCTGAAGCTAAGTATTGATTTGAAAAAAAAGTTTCCTAAAATTTTTAGTGGAAAAATGAACCCCCAACAAGTAAATTTAATCACACACAGAATGAATTTAAACCACTATTCAAATTATCTCTTTTTGATATAAGAAATCATGAAACATTTATTCAGACTATGAACATAAATCACATTGCACAAAAAAATATGCTTGCTTTTTAAACATGCTAAGTATAGATTATGTAAATCTGAGTTCTTCATTGTCACTTTCAATGTGTCGCTGATGTCACAGACATTTAAAATAAAACTCTTTTTGTATAGTATGCACAATCATCAAGTAATATTTAATGAATACAATCAAACTCCCATGGCTCGAACATCCAATGGGCTGATGAAAACATTTTGAGTTTGGGTGTGTTTGAGCTATTGAGGTAGAACTATGTTTCAATTTGAACAAAAGGACCAGAAAAAAAAGGTACGAGACATCCATGGTTTTAGATCTATTGTAGTTAGAGCCATCAAAATTCAATTGTACATGCTTGAACACCCAATTTAGCATAATCTGTTAATGTATATCAAACTTATAAACAGTATAATTTATACAAAAAACATCAGCTTGGTATAATCAATGTACAGTTTAATACTTGAGGTGATTTTATATAAGATTGAAGATAAGATTCTCCATTTTCTTTCAGAAATTATGGACTTTAGTTCAGGACATTGATGACCTTATGAAGGTGTTGAATCAACTGCTAGAGAAAGCTAACAAGATGGATGAATGGTAATAATTAACTTTGAATCAAATGACATATGTAAACAAAGCAGAGTTTTGGACATCCATGGCAACTCAATTTTCATTTTATTGTTTTCACTTTGAACAGTAAGCTTTAGTTGAGTTGTAGTTACCTCACCCGTTTATTACACGCACACAAATTTGAAGTTTATGGACATATTGAGTTGCAGTGTTCAAATATATTGTTATCCAGTCAGTAATTAAATTGATTTTTCAAAATATTTGTAATAAAGTTACCTCCCACATGAACCTGTAACTATAAATCAGATCTCAGACATACTGCCAACAAAAAGTGCTTGAGTGACTTCAGTAAATACAAAAACAGCTGTAAATTGATTTGTAGATGTATTTATTCTGTTGAAAAGTTTAGGACGAAAATCAAGCACATTTGGGTCATGAAGTTAACACAGAAATTTTTAAGGTAGTTCGAGCCTAATAAAAATATCAGACAAATTTTGTTTAAGATATTTTGTAGATCTTAGTCCATTTGCTCAAAAAGTAAAATAAAAATTATATGTTACTGTTATCAGGCTTAGAAAATAAAGCAAAATTCAGTATTTTTCGGCAATATTTACAAAGAATAAATAGGGAACTGTGAGAACATGCTTACTGTTTAGCTTTCATATGAAATAAATATCAGATAGATTTTTGTTTTTTTTATATTTCAGCTATATATTGAGCTTAAAAATCTCTATGTCACCATTTGATTAAGAAAGATATTTCATATAGTTAACGAAATAGACAATATTTACTGGAAAAGGGAGGTAATTCAAGGGAAAGTGTATGACCCTCTATTATTACATCACAATGTAAAGGCCAAATAAGGTATGCTCCAGCTTGAAAATCAAGTCAATTCCACATCCAGCTCGTGTTTTGCAAATGAGCCAATTGAATGCGCCATGTATTAGTGTTGATCTACCTTAATGGTCGATATTATGAATTGATCCATTGATGAGCAAAATGCTTGATATCTGTTTGAAATTTATAAACATGGAGTGATTTTCATAAATATTTATCTCGTACATGTATGAAATTGATTTTCAGTATGCACATTTGGTATGGTCTACTTCAGGGATTTTATCATTTGCACAACTTAGATTAATTTCATGCATCATGCTTCATTTAATCAACGTTAATCGGATATGTCAGTTCTTTTTGTTATAGTGGTAAAATAAAATGTTGCATTGTATTTTACAGGAAAGACATCATGCCGTCATTATTAGAAGTCCTTTGTAGTTGCCATGAAGACTTAGATGATCAAGTGTTGAACATAATCTTCCCATTGTTCCTAATTACAGACAGGGAGATATATGAATATGTCATGATAATACTTAGATCACCTTTTGCCAAAAGAAACAAACTTCTTAGCAATGTCAATAAAAGTAAGTATTGGATATATTGATGCAGTTACTCTACTTATTCATTACTCTTAGGCATTCCACAATGAGAAAGAAAATGTTTGTGTCTAAAAGGAATTTAAGGATGAACTCAAGCATTAGCAATATCAGCCAATTCTAAACCCATTTTCATTTCTCTGGACGAAATTTCTTGCTTAATAGCATGCATGAAAATTATCCCATTTACATAAATAGTTCAATATATAGACACATTCAGAATACAGCTAATCAGGTGGCTTAAATACATTTTCAACAATAGAGAAAAACCACCTTTGTAGGATGACTATTGTGAACTAGAAATGCTTCTTTTCCATTATACCTCAAAATAAAATTAATGATTGCTTCATACAAGACAACTTCTATGAAATTTATAAACAAGACACCTGCTATAAGTCTTATGAAAGAGACAACTTCTATATCTTGTATAAACAAGACATCATTCAAAGATCTTCTTCTCAGAAACTACCAGTCCAATTATAACCAAACTTAGTCACAATGGTCCTTAGATGGTTCCTTCCAAAAAAGGTACCTCGCAGGTCCGTACCTAATCCAAGATGGCTGCCAGTGGGGAACATAGATTTAACATTGGACCTAGCTAATTGGATCCTATGGGAAAGACATTCAAAGATCTTCTTCTCAGAAACTACCAGTCCAATTATAACCAAACTTAGTCACAATGGTCTTTAGATGGTCCCTTCCAAAAAAGGTATCAGGCAGGTCCGTACCTAATCCAAGATGTCTACCAGCAGGGAACATAGTTTTAACATTGGACCCTATGGGAAAGACATTCAAAGATCTTCTTCTCAGAAACTACCAGTCCAATTATAACCAAACTTAGTCACAATGCTCCAAAAAAGGTATCTGGCAGGTACGACATAATTCAAGATGGCCGCCAGTGGGGAACATAGTTTTAACAGGACCCAACTGAAAAAACATTCAAAGGTCTTCTTCTCAGAAACAACTACTCCAATTAAAACTAAACTAAGCCACAATGGTCCTTAGATGGTCCCTTCTAAAACAGGTATCCAGCAGGTCTGTACCTCATCCAAGATGGCCGCCAGCGGAACATAGTTTTAACATTGGACCCTATGGAAAAAACATTCAAAGATCTTCTCAGAAACTACCAGTCCAATTATAACCAAACTTAGTCACAATGGCCCTTAGATAGTCCCTTCCAAAAAAAGGTATCTGGCAGGTCAGTACCTAATCCAAGATGGCCGCCAGCAGGAACATAGTTTTAACATTGGACCTTATGAAATATACATTCAAAGATCTTCTTCTCAGAAACTACTAGTCCAATTAGAACCTCTGCCCAAATTTTTGAATTTTTATTTGAATTGTGGTCTGAATGTATAATTTCAGCAATATGTATTACCTTGATTATAAGGGGAACCCCTGCCCAGATTTTTTTTAATGGTGTTCTGTTATGGGTTGTAATGGATGGTGGAGCTTTAGGTTGCCATGGAAACCAAACAAGAACACTGTAATTTTAGGAAAAAAAAGTATTCTGCTAAATTTTGTGTTTTGTTTTTCTTATTGGAAATGCCTTTTATTTATGTCAGCCATGGTCCAGGTGAGCGATACAGGCTCTTGAGAGCCTCTTGTTAAACGAGACAACTGCTATCAGTTTTATGAACAAGACAACTGCTATCAGTTTTATGAACAAGATAATTGTGATCAAATTTATGAACAAGACAATTACAATCAGTTTTGTGAACAATTCAACCACTTTCAGTTTTTGAAGAAGACAATTGCTATCAGTTTTATGAACAAGACAAAGGCAAGCTGTTTCGTGAACAAGACAATTGCTATTGGTTTTATAAATAAGACAACTGATATCTACTACCAGTTTTGTGAACAAGACAACTTATATCTGCTATCAGTTATATGAACAAGACAACTTGCATCCTGATTTTATTAGCAAAACAACTGCTATCAGTTCTATAAACAAATCAGTTGCTATCAGTTTTATGGACTAGGACTAAATAGTTTATCATCAGTGATATTTTACTTAAAATATATTGCCCCTTATTTATTTTGCAACATAATTAAGCATTCTCAGATTTTGTAAGTTCAAATTTCAAAAATCCATCTCAATTTCAATCATTTATTTTCATCTTTCATTTTATCCCCCTTCAAGTTGGAAGCTACAGTTTAAATTGAATTAAGAATAATGATAAGTTATGATATTTTGTTATAACTCCTGCACCACACAGAATATCTAAAGCTCTCTGTTTACTTTTATAGTATGACATAGTTCTTATTTGTATGTTAAGGTATGGAAAAAAGATCAGGGTCCAAAACTCCATCAAAAAGGAAATCTGGTGACAAGTCAGTGGAGAATATAGCAGTAGATGTTTTTATTGAATTTCTGGGACATGGCTTGATGACATACAATGAACAACAGAGAGATGATATGGTAATGAGGCTTACATGATTATTTTTAAATACATGTTTTTGTTTAAAAAGGTATTAAGACTAATGCCATAACTTTATTTTTTTCACAAAATTTTGTTTGGTGCAAATTATTTGGCACCTATAGGTGTATGCCTATCCACTTGCTGTGCATCACTGGTATACTTGATTTGGAAAATTTTCTATATGTGCACAGATACCCCATATGCCACTCTCACCTGACTCAAGACTCAAGGGAGTAAAATTATGGCCCATCCTGAATTCTTCATATTTTGCAAATTTACTAATTCTAGATATTCTTTGTGTCCAAATCTGGTAGAAAGGAAGACAATTCTGAAGGTTTGTGTAATTTCTTGAGTGCCTACAGGTTTGAAGGATATAAAAGGGTGGTTTATCTATCAAAGTAAAATGATGAAAAATTTAGTCATACATTATACAAACAATTCGGTAGAGATAAAGTTGAGCGATAAAAAACTTTTGAAAATTTTGTAGTCAAAATAATTTTTTTTCATAAAAATAAATAATAAGATTTAAATCATAAAACCCATATTTTTGGTGACCCTGAATGATAATCTGCTTTTTGTCTCGCCCGCAACGAAAGTCGCGGAAAGCGAGACATAGGCGTGCAAAGTATGACGACAGAGACGGTGACGGCGTTAACTTCTACTAAATACAGGATATTTTGAAAACCTTTTGATGTAGGAACATCATATTTGGTCCAGTGGTAGTACTAATCGAGTGCTACCTGATGGACATAACGTCATGTGACCTTGACCTCAATTTCATGGTCTAGTGGCCACGTTCTTCTGCTTAAGTCCATTTCTCAATAACTAGAAGTGGTAGGTTGATAATATTTGGTATGTAGGTTGGTCTTGGGTAGTACATGTCAGTCTGTCAGGTGACTTTTGTCCTTGACCTCAATTTCACGGTCTAGTGGCCACGAAAAGTTTTTCTGCTTAAGTCCATTTCTCAATAACTAGAAGTGGTAGGTTGATAATATTTGGTTTGTAGGTTGGTCTTGGGTAGTACATGTCAGTCTGGCATGTGACTTTTGTCCTTGACCTCAATTTCACAGTCTAGTGAGCATGTTCACTTTTCTGATTAGTTCGCTTAGATTTCACATCAATTTAGAGGCAAGCAGGGATGGGCGAGACATCTTTTAGGGTCATCACTTGTTATACTGAAGTTGCCTAACACTTTTTTTTACACCTGTAACTGTTATCTTACTGTTTACATCAGTCATTACAATAAAATCACTGTTTTGCATAGATATATTCTATTTATATGACATATAATACTAAACAAGTTAGTGAAATTTTAAGTAATACTATTTTTGATTTTTGAATTGCAGATAAAGAGCTGGTGTGAAGCTGATTTTGACAGCAGAGGTCAAAGTTTATTGTTATTGATTCTGAACCAGTTACTCTCAGTTGTGAAAACACAGAAGGAGAAAGTGTTTTTGTGCTCACAGATCATTCATTTGATTTTTAAACTTCAGGTAACTTGTATGAAATGTAAAGGAGTACAAAAATAATTCTCAAAATTCTTCGAAACACACTCATATCTTCTTTAACTAAAACTTTTGTTACATGTGTGAAGCTGGCATGGTATGAAACAAGGACAGTCAGCCAGTCCATTCATCTGGTTAAAATGTCCGTATGATCTATGTCTGTTATTTTGTAAAATGTCTAACTTTACTTTTTGACAGAAAGTTGTCCACATGGGATTATTTGTGAGCAGAGTTCCAACTATTTTTTTGTCTCATGTATTGTTAAATCACATTCACTTGATTCAATTTTCTTTATCCTGTTATGGTACTTCACAATGCCAACTTACATGTATATTAACAAGAAAGCTAAAACAGTCAGTTATACAATGAACTTAACATAACTTTTATTAAAACATTGTTATTATGATTTAAGTAAAAAATTGTTATTATAATTTAAGTATCATTTACAGTTGCAACAAAGATGTGTTTTTAAGCCCCTCTTACACTACACCATTAAACCCAAAAGAACGCCAAATGTATACAAAAAATTATAACTGTTTGTCTCCGACCATATATGTTTATAGTCCGTTCTTTATTCGTGAATACGGTACATGTATGGTCATGTCTGTTTTGTACAGTGAAAAAGTTTGAACATGATCAAAACTTGGAATCTGTTATGGCCTTGGGAGGTTTTACCTTGATAAAGTATAAGCTTATAGAAAGATAAATCTATTTAATTAATGAAAGAAAAAATTATAATTAATTCAAATTCCTTTTAGGGCTATTCCATTAAAATGGATGTGGGTAGGTAGGAAGGGACTTTCAAAGTACCCCCACAACCAACAAACTGTTTTCAGATAATTTTACATAAAACTAATAGGAACATGCTAAGAATGACCTACGACCCATGTCCGATCATTAAACTTCCCTTCCTACCCCCACATCCATTTTAATGGAATAGCCCTTATTTATACTGCAATATTTATTTTTGAATTATGTAATTTTAAGAATCTTAATAAAGTACAATATTTTTTCATTAAATGTAAACTATTTATAGTCCCTATTTTCATCAACAGATCAAGGTAAAACCTCCCCAGGCCATAACAGATTGATAT
>MJUU01008298.1:35812-52127 GCA_002080025.1 Modiolus philippinarum
TGACTTTTGTCCTTGACCTCAATTTCACGGTCTAGTGGCCACGTTAATTTTTTCTGCTTAAGTCCATTTCTCAATAACTAGAAGTGGTAGGCTGATAGGTTGGTCTTCGGTAGTACATGTCAGTCTGGCAGGTAACTTTTGTCCTTGACCTCAATTTCACAGTCTAGTGAGCATGTTCACTTTTCTGATTAGTTCACTTAGATTTCACATCAATTTAGAGGCCAGCAGGGACGGGCAAGACATCTTTAGCTCCCCTGGCCTAAAGGCCATATGAGATATTGCCATCACTTGGCGTCTGTCTGCGTCCGTCGTCCGTCAGTCCGTCCGTCGTAATTTTTTTCAAAAATCTTCTCCTCTGAAACCACTAGGCCAATTTTAACCAAACTTGGCCTGAATCATCACCAGGGTATCTAGATTCAAAATTGTGTTCCATTTGTCCGAGGACCAAACAACATGGCTGCCGTTGCTAAAAATAGCACATAAGGGTAAATTGATGTTTTTGGCAAATAACTCAAAAACCATTACAGATATCAAAAATCTGACAGGCTAAAAGTGATCAGCATGTCAAGATCTACCTGCCCTGCAATTTCGTAGAAAATCCAAAAACCTGTCTTAGAGTTATTGCCCTTTTCCGTGAAAATTTCAAAATTTTGATATTCTTTATTTTTTATCGCATAAACTATAACAGATAGCGGTCAACTTTAAATGGCAAAAATGTTCAGCATATCAAGATCTACCAACCTTGAAATTTTGAAGAACATCTGATTACCCATATAGGAGTTTTTGCCCTTTATTAATAAATTTGATACTTTTTGTCATCAATTTAAAAAATCTTCTCCTCAGAAATGTTACCAAACTTGACCTGAATCATCACCAGGGTAAACAGTTTCAAAATTATGTTCGATTAGTCCGAAAACCGAACACATGGCTGCTGTTACTAAAAATAGAACAAAGGGGTAAATTGCATTTTTCGCAAATAACTCTAAGAAAACCGTTACAGATATAAAAAATCTGATTGGGAGTGAAAATAATCAGCATGTTAGGATCTAAATTTTAATGTATATTTTTTTTATTTTAAAAAGTGTAACAGATGGAGGTCAAGTGTAAATTGCAAAAAGGTTCAGCATTTCAAGATGTACCGAACCTGAAATTTTGAAGAAGATCCAAAAATCTTTGTAGGAGTTGTTGCCCTTTTTCATGGAATTTTCAAATTTTGTCGTCTTTTATATCCATAACTAGAGAAGATGAAGGTTAAGTGTAAATTGATTAAAATGACAACTTGTAAACTGGTGTATAAAATTGTTCGTTGACCACCATTTTCAAAATGGCCGCCTAAAAAAGGCGGGAAAATTCAACATTTTCCGATTTCAATAAAATTTGGTTTCCAAATAGATATTGATGTTTCCACTTCTTCAAAACCGGTGTTGAAAATTGTTCATTGACCCCAAAAAAGGCGGGAAAATTCAACATTGTCCGATTTCAATGAAATTTGGTTTCCAAGTGGATATTGATGTTGTGACTTCAAAACAGATGCTGAAAATTGTTTGTTGACCACCATTTTCAAAATGGCTTCCAAAAAAGGCGGGAAAATTCAACATTGTCTGATTTCAATGAAATTTGGTGTCCAAGTGGATATTGATGTTGTGACTTCAAAAGTCTTGTTGAAAATTGTTTGTTGACCGCCATTTTCAAAATGGCCACCAAAAAGGCTGGATAATTCAACATTTTCCTATTTCAATGAAACTTGGTTTCCAAATAAATATTGATGTGGTAACTTAAAAATATGGTTTTGAAAATTGTTGTTGACCGCCATTTACAAAATTATGTCTCAACTTCAAAACTGGTGTTGAAAGTGGTCATAAGCAAGTACATTTTTGTCAAAGAGGCCCAACAAAGAAATATATTAAAACAAGATCAGACCTTAAATACAGTTCAAGATATTGGTGGTGTTTGAGCTAACAAAGTTTGAGAGACTTAAGTTCAACTGTATAACTTAAAATGTTAGCTTCATTGTGGCAACTGAAAGCCAGGTGAGCGATACAGGCTCCTGGGAGCCTCTAGTTTTTGTTCTTCACTTGTCTTATGAAGCACTTTAATTCAATTAATTACTCTGAAACATGCTTTAACTAACTTAAAGACCTCGAATATAAAAAAAATACCGCCGAATATGAAAAATACAAGAAAGTTTGTATCTAGAACTAAATGCTGACATCCCGCCATTGAAATAGAATCTTCCTCTCATGTTTATTTAAATCAGTTTATTGTGTTGCATGCGTTCACGCAGTGGCAACATATAGGCATCACTATCCATTGTTGTCCGCATCGGCGTCACAAAAATTTCTGTCACAGTTTTCTGAGGAATTATGTATCGGAGCTTTCTGCAATTTGGCATGGAGTATCAGTATGGGGACCTATACCCGTGTAATAGAGCTTGGGATCTCTCGCATGCCCACTTCCTGTTTGATGGAACATAGAATGTTTTTTGCATCTTGAAAATTTCTGTCACATTTTTCTCAGGAACCACAGATCCCAGCCTTCTACAATTCAGTATTGAATATTAGTATGGGGACCTATACCATGTAATAGAGTTTTGGATCTCTTGCATGGCCAATTCCTGTTTGACGGAACTTAGAATATTTTCGTCGACTGGTGTCACAATAAAATTCTATCACATTTTACTCAGGAACCACAATTCCCAGCCTTCTGTAATTTAGCATGGAGTATCAGTATGGGGACTTATACTGTGTAATAGAGTTTTGAATCTCTGCCATGCCCACTTCCTGTTTGACTGAACTTAGAATATTTTTTGAGTCTTGAAAATTTCTGTCACATTTTTCTCAGACACCACATATCTCTGCCTTCTGCAATTTGGCATGGAGTATCAGTATGGGGACCTATAATGTGTAAGAGGGTCTGGGATCTCTTGCACTTTTAATATATTTTCTTACATCTGTCTGTTAACTTGCGACAGTAGCTGCGGCGAATTATGTTAGTCCTTTGTTCACCTTGATATTACAGAAAGATAGCGCAGGTTGGATCCTTGGACCGGGAAATTTTTCCCACATGAACCTTAAACTTCATCTAATATTTAGGTAAAACACAACAGAAGGTCAAAGTTAAGCATACGACAAATGAATGAATATGCATAAAAATTAATGAGGTAAATAATTCGGGGTAAGTAAATAATTTGAGGTAAATTATGAGTTAAAGTGCTTCAAAATCGAGAGAATCAAAGTAAAGACAAAAGAGAGATGGAATAGTCCAAGGCATTTACAAGAATTAAAGTGTCTTGAATAACAAAAGAAATGCTCATAACAGGTCTTTAAGACTTTATAATGAAGAAAACAAAGTTGAGTACTCTATTTACAACTTTAAAATCCAGGGTTACTGCTCCCTTGTAGCATTATGTATTTTTTATGCCCCCAGATCGAGGATCGGGGGGCATATTGTTTTTGTCCTGTCTGTCTGTCTGTCTGTATGTGCATCCGAAACTTTAACCTTGGCTATAACTTTTGAACTATACAAGGTAGACTTTTGATACTTGGCAAGTGTATAGGTCTAGTCAAGAGGAACATAAATATGCGAAAGAAAATTAGGTCAAAGGTCAAGGTCACAGGGGTCAAAATGGGATAAAAATCGGAATCTGGGGGCATATGTAGTGTTTCACAAACACATCTTGTTTTTGGCTTAAATTAATGTTAAAGCTTTCAAAGAGAAGCATTTGTTGATAGGTGGTTGAGGTAGTACTACTACCTATAAAACCACTGAAGTCTACCACCACTGCCGTGTGAGTTGGTACTCCACTTTGTACATTACAAAAAAGGGCACACTCGATAAGGAATATCAGTTACCTGCCCAAGGTCAGTGGTTCTCTCCAGCCACTCCTGCTTCCTCCACCACTAAATTTTACCGTCATGAAACAGCTGAAATACTGCTTAAAGTGATGTTAAACCCCATATCAATCAATCAATCATTTGTTGGTTATATCCCTGTACCAAGTAAGCTATATATGGTCAAAGCAGAGATATTTTTTTTTCAATATCAAAAGAGGCTACTGATAAGCTAATTAAAATTATCTCCACTTTGATTTTATTTAAGGTAGTAGGCTTAAGTTAAGGGAGATAACTCTTTAAATCAGCAAGGTGTTTGAAACAGGCAGCTTCATTGGTGCTTTTTAAGCCTTTATGTGAAAGAGAATCAGAATAATCTGTGTTACTAAGAAGCTTACAATATATTTATGAAAATGATTAAAACAAACATACAAGTGATTTTTAAGAGTTATGTCCCTTAACCTAGGTCTACTACCTTAACTAACATGATACAGGGATATATCAGACAAATGTTCTTATTACTGTACTTTTACCTCTTACAATTGCTATTGGGTCACCATTTCACCAAATGGAGTGAAAGAAGTGAAAGATCGCTGAACCAATCTTACAATTTTACAATTCAATTGATGCAATCAAATTGTAAAATTGGTTTAGCAATTTGAAAAGTTAATACTTCCCACAGGAACTCTTTAAGATTGGTTTAAGTATAAAAACTAAATGATTTATTTATTTACATTGGGCAATTCAGCTTTCAAGAATTGCAAAAAATGTAGAAAATGCCAAATATTTGGTTTTACAGTATATTTTCAGGTAATAATAAATTTTTGGGTTGCTTGGTATATGTTCATTGAAAACAATATCAATTTGTGTCTTTTTTTGGTAAAAATGGAAAAATGAAAAAATGACTAAGGGAGGTTGTAAATAAGATATAATTATCTCCTACAATAAAAACAGCAGTTTCGCATTTTCTCCCCTAAAACAATCATCATAATCAAAATGTAGATCAAAAATATTAAAACGTATCAGATATGATATTATAAAATTATATTGTGTTCATATCAAAGATAATTAAAAGTGATGTAGAATATTTGCAAAATTAGAAATAAGAATTTCCCTATCCCAAGAAAAGTTTTATGGTATACAAGGACAGTTATCTTAAACTGTCAATAAAGTTGAAGAAGATATCCAGAGGTGAGTATCAACTTTTCAAATAATTCAACCAATTTAACAGTTTGATAGCAACAATTGAGTTGCAAATCTGTAAGATTGGTTCAGCAATCCTATTCCTCTTTCATCCCAATTTTGTTACCAATTTGGGAGATTGGTAGCACAATACCAATTGGAAGAGGTAAAAACATTTTGGATAAGCACAGTAATTAATGTAATGGTAGCAATTAGTTACAATCACTTATTAAAGATCAGTTGTATACCATAGACATAAAATTATAGTAAGTCAATCAAAAGAAAGAGCAATCAATGGACATTGGCTACATCGGAAACACTAAGAAACAAGGGCACCACTTGAGTACGGGACAAAAAAGAAAAATGAAGACACACATACAGATGAACAACACAGACCCAATAAAAATCATGGATGAGATCAGGTGTACCGGTAGAGTAAGCATCTCCTGCTTCTTATAAGAGACCCGCCATGTTGAACATATCAGCTTTGGTAGTAAAGTCAAATCCGATAGAGGAAAAACAAACTTTAGTTGTAGAGGGAAAGATCTGTTGTCATCTGGGAAACAGATATCCCATAGAGATCCGCAAGATGGTGATGTCAACCGTAAAACTTCTGTAGTGATGACTAAGTTTTTGGTAACGTACCCGTATATTCATAATGCTCAAGTCAATAAAGATTTCTAGGCTTTTATATTTACTGTTTTATAACTTAAAACTTTTCTTTTTGGAATATTTTTGTGTCACTGCTGAAATAGTTGTGTATAGTATTATTTAATTTGGTCCACTTTATTTATGTAGAGACTCCAGTCAGAACAGTATCATTACCAAAATCTTTGGGACAGTTAAAGAAAGATGACACAGAAATATTTAATGTACAGTATCACAGTGCTAAACAGCTGAGACATTTCAAATATGAATCTATACAGTTTTTGATATCATTGTTTACCAGCCAAACTTTCCTATCACAGGTAATATCTTATCTGCAATAGCTATTATAAACTTGTGATAAAATCTTCAGAAATGAAAATATACATGTATTTTCAGAAATTTTTTCGTTAGCAATTGTAAAAAATCATCAAATGGAACCAAGCTTGAAGTGTAGGATATAGTTCACAATACTTGCTAATAGAATTTAGATTCATGCTTTTTCCAGTTGGTGTCACTTCAGCACTATCAGGTTATTTGCGAGAAAACTGGTAAATTTACACATGTTCCAAAATTGTTCCTTGTTCATGAATTTGCCTGGTATCACGATGTCACAAAACAAAAGCTGATAGTGCAATGGTGACACCAAACTGAGCGAAATATGGTAGGTGTATTCCATTTTGTTCTGATTCATCAACAAATAAGGATACCAACATTGAACCTGATTGAACCTTATATATGATGTGGAAGATAGTTACCGGTAAACCTTTGTTATGATGAGGTAAACATTTAACCATATTGTCTGAAACTACTGAACTAGGTCAAACAAATTTCTGGGAATGATGTCAAAAAGGTTCTGAACAAAGATTGCTCATTTCATTAAGAACCAACAGCAAATATGGGTTCCAGCATTTAAAACTGGATCTGTTGTAGAAGAATATTGTGACCATCTCTGAAGTGTACTACAAATTTTTTTGGTGAAAAATTTCCAGAAAGGCTGCTGTTTTTATGGAAACGGAAAAAAGAGGGAAAATCAAAAGTGCTCATAATTGCTTCAAATTTTACAGAAAAGTTGTATAGGAAGTGTACAAATAATTTGTGGGTGAAAAATTTCCAAAATTGCAGCTATGGCCAGGAAAACAAAGAAAAGCGGGAAAATTAAAAGTGCTCTATATAAGTTCAAATTTTAGAGAAAATAGAAAGGTTGTATAGGAAGTGTACAACTACTTTTCCTGTGATGGTGCCCGTTGCTATGGAAATGGAAAAGGGCTTGAAATTAGTAATGTGTTCCATATAGAAAGAAAGTTTACAAAAGGGTTGTTTTGGAAGTGTCGAACTTATTTTGGGCAAAAAATGTCACAAATGAGGACCCTTGCTATGGAAATGAAAACAAGTGGGAAAATTGGTAGTGATTTAAATTACAGAAGGGCATGATAGGACATATAGATGCATGTATCATATTTACACTTGGAATTCTGATGGGGGAGTTCATTTTGGAGACTTTTATGTTTGAATCCAAACACAGTTATTTCTTGTTTGTTACTGAGATATGGGACATTTGAAATGGCTTTTAGAGATTAAGTGATATGGGATAAATGGAACATTGGACATTTTTACCAAAGTTTGTTGGGAAATGGGATATTGATAATGTCTCCAAACAAGCTTCTGATATGCATCATAGACCAGTACAAAGATTAGACATTTGGTTTATAGCTGTTTTTACATACATGTGTTGACAGGTATCAACAGAACTGAGTGATGACTTACTCCCAGATTTTCAGAAATTGATACAAGGCATTATGGGATATCTTGCCCAATTGTCAAAAGCTGTTGAGAAGTACAATGACCAGCCAACAGCTAAATTCTGGAGAGCATTATTTCATAAGATTTGTGAACTTCTTGATAAGGTTAGTGTTAGATAATGTGTTTTAATATAAATGAATTAAGAATATAAAAATTGCATGAATATTTACCTATGGTGCTTCAACTGTTCTTTTTGATTAGTGCTTGTAATAAACCCTTTCAAAAAATCCCCATTCACACAAAACAATGTGCTTTACTTAATATTTCTTACTTCCTGATCTTGAAAAAAGATGAGAATACTGGTATATACACATGCATAAGGATCATATAAAATTTTCTGGAAAACAACAGTGAATGACTCAGAAATTTTTGTTTTATTCTTATAAATTTTTAAGGGCCTTGGGCTCTTGTTCTTGGATTTAAATGAGTAAGGTTTATTGAATGCTTTGTTAGAAACGTTTTAAAATGAAATCATTAAATCATTTTGAAAAATATTGAAAGACCATAACATGTCAAATTACTTTATAACTAATCAAAAATTTATTCCATCTCCAACAATGTTGTGAGACACTTCCTTTTATCCTATAGGTGTCTGTAAACTTGATACTTTCAGTTCTATGCTTGATGCTTGCTTATTTAAGTGTAAGCTTCTGTATTTTGTATTCAAGTAAAAATGATAAGGTACCTGTGATTCATTTGATTTTTTGTCCCCCGCCGCACCGCGACAGTGGGACATAGTAATGGTCTGCGTCCGTGTGTCCGTCCGTCCGTCTGTCTGTCACACTTTCTTGTGGACTCAACTCCTCGGAAACCGTGTATTGGATTATGTTCAAATTTTGTAGGATTGTTAGTCACTATATGTACTAGATCATATCACACCGCCATTTTGATTCGTCAATTTTTGTAGGAGTAATGGGACTTTGACCATTTTTAGCAATACTATACAACTGGAGATCTTGTGGACACAACTCCTCGGAAACTGTGTATTGGATTTTGTTCAAATTTTGTAGGAATGTTAGTCTTTATATGTCCTAGATCATATTGCACCGCCATTTTGATTCGTCAGTTTTTATAGGAGTTATGGGACTTTGACGATTTTTAGCAATACTATACAAATGGAGATCTTGTGGACGCAACTCCTCGGAAACCGTGTATTGGATTTTGTTCAAATTTTGTAGGATTGTTAGTCACTATATGTAATAGATCATATCGCACCGCCATTTTGATTCGTCAAATTTTGTTGGAGTTATGGGACTTTGATTATTTCCACATTGTTATGCAATGGCAAATCTTGTGGACGCAACGCCTCAGAAACCGCTGCTCAGAATTCATTCAAATTTTACAGGATTGTTAGTCATCATTAGTACTAGATCATATCGCATCGAAATTTTGATTCGTAAAATTTTGTGAAAGTTATGGGACTTTAATTATTTCCACATTGTATACAATGGCAAATTTTGTGGAAGCAACTCCTCAGAAACTGCTGGTCAGAATTCATTCAAATTTTACAGGATTGTTAGCCACCATTAGTACAAGATCATATCGCGTCGCCATTTCGAGTCTTCAAATTTTGTAGGAGTTATAGGACTTTGATTATTTCCACATTGTTATAAAATGGCAAATGTTGTTGACACAACTCCTTAGAAACGGCTGTTCAGAATTCATTCAAATTTTACAGGATTGTTAGTCACCATTAGTACTAGATCATATCACATTGCCATTTTAATTCGTCAAATTTTGTGGGATTTATGGGACTTTGATTATTTCCACATTGTTATACAATGGCAAATCTTGTGGACGCAACTCCTCAGAAACTGATTGTCTGAATTCATTCTAATTATACAGGATTGTTAGTCGTTATATGTAATAGATCATATCACATCGCCATTTTGATTCAACAAATTATAAGGGAGTTATTGGACTTTATCGACTTAATGCATACTACAACATAGGGAGACTTTCTGGACACATCTCATTATACTCCAGTTAAGGGATTTTGCTGAAATTTTGCTTAGCTATTTGCCACCTAATGCAGTTGATCATATCCTGCCGCCATTTTGATTCTCAAAATTTTACATGAGAAATGGGACTTTATTGACTTTTCTGCGGCGGTTGGGGACATAGCTACGCATAGCAATCTTGTTAATAACACATATTGATCTTTGGAATAAGGCCTAGTTTAATTATAAAGAGGTTCAAAGATTGAAATATGAGGTTGTCCATAAGTAGTGACAAGATGATGGCAATTTTGGAAAATATTATTTATTTTTTTCTATATAAATATTTTAAATTTTATGTTGACTCTATTATTTTTCTTTAGACAAATAATATTTAAATGCACACATGTTGATTTAAATCACTTTTTTATTGAACTTTTGGTCAATACTATTATGAAATAATTTAAAATTTAAACATTCACTGATTAGCTATATATTAATCCATTACGTTTACTCTACATATAATATTGTGTAATAGGCTTTGTCTTTGTAATGTCCAATGATTTAACATGATTAAAATAATGCAGTTACCCAATAATTATAACATAGTTAAACCATTTTTTGTTTGTTGTAACTTTTTACATATTTTACTGTGGCATATGTCTTTAGGTTGTGACCATTTTACCAGAGAGTTTGTACCTTCAAGTAGTATCAGGTCTGATGTCTCATGAGTTATCACATGTGAAACGTAAGGCTATGGAGCTGCTTAATAACCGTCTGC
Source organism: Modiolus philippinarum (assembly GCA_002080025.1). NCBI lineage: Eukaryota > Metazoa > Mollusca > Bivalvia > Mytilida > Modiolidae > Modiolus > Modiolus philippinarum. The sequence continues at coordinate 45,991 of MJUU01008298.1, forward strand.
TACAGCAGAAGACAACATTTACTGAACAGGAGGTAAGTTTGATATAAATTTATTAATCTGTTATGAATTTAGTTTTTATAGAACAGAAGCCTTTGAAGTAATTCTTTATTATTTTGTATCTGTGATTTACCAATTCTTATGAAATCTTTCATTAGATCAATGAGAATATGATTGATAATGTCCTCTTATAATAAGTAAAAATGGCTTTATTGTCATAAGTTATGTGGTTATTGAATTATTTTATGTCCTAGTTACAAAGTTTAGAGGCGTACAGTTTTACACCTGTATTTTTCTGTCATTCCATCATTCTGTGATTCCCCAATGAGCAGTTTTCCAGATAGTTTTTGCAGACTGCTTTAGATATTATGTAGTACAGAGCAGGCCGTGGGCCTAAGTCTAATTCATTAGATTAACAAAGTTTTAAAGTTGACAACTTATATGCAAATATTCGCTTTGAATGCTTGAGTATAACAATTTTGAAAAATTCGGTTAAGTGTTAGAAAATTGGTTTGTACTATGTGATATTGGCTCTGAACAAGGGATCCAGAGAAGGCACCTTGGCCCTAGATCAAGGATAGGTGGCATAATGTTTTTATCCTGTCTGTCCGTCTGTGTTTGTGTCTATGGGTCTGTGTGTCCAAAACTATAATATCTGCTTTAACTTTTGAATTATTTAAGATAGACTTTTCATATTTGGCAAGTGTATAGGTCTAGTAAAGAGGAACATAAATATGCATAAAGAAAGAGGTCAGGTCAAAGGTCAAGGTTACAGAGGTCAAAAAGGATTAAATAAGGTATTTTCACATATGTGACTGTAGAATCTTTATTATTTATCATGTTTATCTTATGTGAGATGGGGTTTGCTTATTTATTGCCAGTCAAAATTGCATAGTTTACTTATAAAACAGATTTGACGTAGCCCTTACCATTTTTGAGAGACAAGAGGGCCAAGTGGCAAAAATGATTTTTTTTTAAATCTTTTGTTAGATTTAGATGTACCGTAAGTTGTTTCTTTTGGGTTCTTTAAGCATGTTTAAACAGATACTTGTAACAGCTAAACCATTTTTAATAAACAAGAGGCTCAAAAGGGACCAACATTTACAGAAAAAAAGGAGCCAAAAAGAGGTTGAATTTGTTGTTTTTCATGTATTTGGCTGTAGAGTCTTATTATTCATTATACAGAGATGGGGTTTGTTTTATTTTATTGCTTAAACAATCCTGCAGCTGGAATATGTTGAAATATTTGAAGTGGCATTTACCATTTTTGAGAGATTAGAAAGTTCCATTGTAGTAAAGGAGGTGCTATGGCATAAACAGTGTTTGACAAATACATCTTATTTTGCCTTTAATTTCAAGGTTTTGTATGTACTGTCAAGCTTTGATGGCTAGAACAGCTAACTGACCAATGAAAACAGTTTGAGCTAGAGGGTTGTTTCAGCTATGTAGGTTGATTTTTGTTAATACTTAAGCAAAGGGACAACAAAATGGGTTTGAGACATCCATGATGTATGAGCTATTGTAATTCAGAAAAGTTCAAAGTCCGACTGTGTAAAATAACTCAAGATGTTGAAAAAGATGATTTTGTATGTGTATTCTTGAAAATGATTTTTTCAAGCAAAATTGAAATTATACATATTACATGAAAATAATGATTTTTCAGGAAGCCCTGCTGCTTCCATTGGTAGATCAACTTTGTGATGTAGTAAATAAAACAACATTATCAGGGGAGGTAACTGAGGAAAATGCAGTGAATGGGCAGTCAGCATTTTACAGCTTAAAGTTGATGAGTAGACATCTAGGTTCCAAAAACCATCATACATTTACTAAGGTACAGTATAGTAGTTTAAACCATAATTAGAGCCAGGCATCCAGATGTGGGGCCCTGTAGTTTTCACTTTGTCTGTTTTTCCATCAAAAATTTTTTCCATCAAAGATTTCTTGGCTTATGTAAGTTGGAATGATTTGAAATTTAGTCTGAAGCTTGGAAAGGATCAGTTGTTTTGTGTTAGATATTTTCAATTATGTTGGACATCAACTTCCTCGGAATTATTTGAAATTTGTTCTGGAGCTTGGAAATGATAAGTTGTAGTGTGTAAGCAATTTTTAAAGATATTCAGACTTCAACTTCCTGTGACAATACTTCAAATTTTAATTATTAAACAAGTTTTGGGTTTGATTTCATGGCTTGTATGCATGGGAATGATTTGAAAATTAGCCTGAAGCTAGGAAATGATCGGTTGTGTTGTGTAAATTATTTTCAAGATGATTTGAATTCCTGTTTGCCAATACTTTGAGTTTTAACCAAATTTTTGTCAGAGAATTTTAAATAATTAGATACCAAATCCACACTTGTCTAAATGCTCTCATATCCTTTTGTGTTAAAATGCTACATTTTCAGATAGTTAAAATCGTATGCCATAATTTTTTAGATACAGGAATGTGTTATAAAAATTATAATGCTAATTTTTGAAGAGAGAAGTTTGTTTTAACCATCTTTCTTGGTTATTGTTTTAATGGCATAAAATGAAATTTATTGTTTCAACGGCAAGAAATGAAATTTTAAAACATGGAAATTAATCAAATTAATTGAGGAATCTATTTGTGAATAAAATATTTGTAGGTACTTAAGTTAGCCATTAAAGTGTTCAAGACTAGATCAGATAATCTACAAGTAGCAGCTTGTGCATTACTATGTGTTGCTGAATCCTGTAATAGTCTGAAAGCTCATGCCATACCACATCTGTCTGAGTTTATGCCTGTAGTTATCAAAGAAATGAAGGATGAACCTAGACTCATAAGGTAAATATAGATTCCACAAGAGCAATCTAGTGAGAAATTAACTTTCTTCACAAGAGATAGTTAAATTTTCAATTTTTGTTGAGCCTTCGCTGATAGTCGAAAAAAGCGACACATAGGTATGGTGATTCCGGCAGTGGCGTCCACAATTGTTCAAGTTTTTTCTTGGGTCTGTTTAACATCAACCACCTGTGCTAGCCTATTGATTTTTGGTATGCAGTTGCATTAGCATCAGTACAGCTATATTTCAGTGGCGTTTTATGTCTATGCCCCCGCAGTCATGCTCCAATGACTTCGAAATTTAAATGTTTAACTTTTTTCTTGTGTCTGTTTAGCATCAACCACTCATAGTTACCCATTGATATTTGGTATGCAGTAACATTAGCATCAGTACAGCTCAGTTTCGGTGGTGTTTTATGTCTATGCCCCTGCAGTCATGCTCTACTGACTTCGAAATTTTGAATTGTTTTTTTCAAATGTTTAAGTTTTTTATTGTGTCTGTTCAGTATCAACCACTCATAGTTGCCCATTGATATTTGGTATGCAGTTGCATAGCATCATTGCCGCTCAGTTTCAGTGGCATATTATGTCTATGCCCCCGCAGTCATGCTCCACTGACTTAGAAATTTTGCACTTTTTGTGTCGCCTGCTGTAAGCAGAGTCGACACATAGGGATTACTATCCATCGTCTTACGTCGTCATCCTGCGTCGTCGTCGTCCAGACAGTTTTTGAATCCACAACTCCTTCAAAACGACTTGTCCGATTCCTACCAAACTTTCAGGATATGTTGTTTAACTGGTGTAGTTGTGCACCTGATACTTAGAATTTTTATTTTGCAGATTTTAGAGGTAAACAGAGCCAAAATTGCTCATTTATGAGTCTGTTGGTTTTGAATCCACAACTCCTTCAAAACTGATAGTCAGATTCTTACAAAACTTTCAGGATAAGTTGTTCACCGGGTGAAGTTGTGCACCTGATACTTAGAATTTTGATTTTACAGATTTTAGAGTTCACAGAGCCAAAATTGCTCATTTGTAAGTCTGTCTGTTTTGAATCCGCAACTCCTTCAAAATTGCCAGTCCCATTCCAACAAAACTTTCAGGATAGATTGTTCACCTGATGTAGTTGTGCACCTTATATATAGAATTTTGATTTTACAGATTTTAGAGGTTCACAGAGCCAAAATTGCTCATTTGATAATCTGGTTTGTTAATCCCCAATTCCATCACAACTATAAGTCAGATTCCTACCAAACTTGCAGGATATGTTGTTCACCTGATGTAGTTGTGCATCTGATACTTATGCAGTTTTAGAGGTTCACTGACCCAGAATAGCTCATTTGTTAATTCTGTTTGTTTATGTGGACCTCCTTCAAAACTGTAAATCATATTCCAACCAGCCTTTTAGAATACATTTATTACTTGATATAGTTGCACACCCAATATTTAAAATTTTGATTTTACAGATTTAAGAGGTTAACAGAGCCGCTCATTTGTTAATTGGGTTTTTTAATCTTTGACTCCTTCACAACTGTCTGTCAGATTCCAACCTAATTTTCAGTATATGTTGAATATCAGGTCTGGTTATGCACATTATACTTAGATTTTTTTTACCGATTCTAGAGGTTTGCCAAGCCACTAAGCTCATATGTTAAATCAGATTGTTAATCTGCAAGTCCTTAAAACTGTAATTCATATTCTTAACCAAATTTGCAGAATATGTTTTTCTCTAATCTAGACATGCACATTATAAGTAAAATTTTAATTTTGCACATTTTAGAGCTTCACTGGAACAAAAATGGCTCTTCTGTAGTGCAGGCGACACAAGTGTTCCATGGAACATCCATCAATTTTTATCAATGTTTAAGTTTTTTCTTGTGTCTGTTTAGCATCAATCACTCATAGTTGCTCATTGATATTTGGTATGCAGTTGCATTAGCATCACTAAAGATCAGTTTCAGTGGCCTTTTAGGCATATGCCACCGCAGTCATGCTCCGCTGACTTTAAAATTTTGCATTGTTTATCAAATGTTTAAGTTTTTTCTTGTGTCTGTTAAACATCAACCTGGCACTCAAAGTAGCCCATTGATCTTTGGTATGCAGTTGCATTATCATGATTGTGATCAGGTGTGATCAGTGATACATTTAATTGGTATCATGGGTGCTGCTGAAGATCAATGTGCAGATTCATACGATGCATGGGATAGGCGAGACGTATCATGTGTCAACAGTTTATTAAACACAAGACTTGCCAAGCATTTTAAATATTTGAAAATTTAACTATTGAAAGTGTTTTTTGTCCAGCCTTCGAAGGTAGTTAAAAAAAGCGAGACTTCGGTATGGTGATTCCGGCGGCGGCGGGGTCAACAATTGTTTAAGTTTTTACTTGTGTCTGTTTAACATCAACCAACTGTGATAAACTATTGATATTTGGTATGCAGTTGCATTAGCATCAGTACAGCTCTGTTTCAGTGGCATTTTATGTCTATGCTGCTGCAATCATGCTCCACTGACTTTGAAATTTTGAACTTAACTTTTTTCTTGTGTCTGTTTAGCATCAACCACTCATAATAGCCCATTGATATTTGGTATGCAGTTATATTAGCATCAGTATAGATCAGTTTCAGTGGCCTTTTATGTCTATGCCCCCACAGTCATGCTCCATTGACTTTGAAATTTTGAATTATTTTTTTTTCAAATCTTTTTTTCTTGTGACTCAGAAATTTTGCACTGTTTATCAATGTTTAAGTTTTTTCTTGTGTCTGTTTAGCATCAATTACTCATATTAGCCTATTGATATTTGGTATGCAGTTACATTAGCATCAGTACAGATCAGTTTTAGTGGCGTTTTATATCTATGCCCCGCAGTCATGCTCCACTGACTTTTAAATTTTGAATTTTTCATCAAATGTTTAAGTTTTTTTCTTGAGTCTGTTTACCATCAACCATTCATAGTAGCCCATTGATATTATACCCCCACTCGTGAGTGGGTGGTATATTGGAATACCCTTGTCCGTCCGTCCGTCCTTCCGTCCTTCCGTCCGTCCGTCCGAGGTTTATCGCATTTTTCTCAGCTACTTCTGGTCGGATTTCTTTCAAATTTGGTATTTGACTTTATATTTAGGGGGAAAATGTTGTCTGCCATTTTGATCACCTTATGATATCAACTTCCTGTTTTGCGGACTTAGCCATTTTTCCCTTTATTGAACATAGTAAAAATTTTCGTCGCACTTTTCTCAGCTACTGCTGGGCCGATTTATTTCAAATTTGGTATTTGACTTTATATATAGGTGGAATGCGTCGTCTCCCATTTTGGTCGCCTTATGATATCAACTTCCTGT
>MJUU01008298.1:57152-81960 GCA_002080025.1 Modiolus philippinarum
TTTTTGGAAAAAGGGTTTGATACAGGGCTAGCCATGCGATAAAGGGTGTGTGATAAAGGGTAAGCCATGCGATAAAGGGTATGACGTCATAGTGTGTAAACGGAATGAAAGTCATGCACATATATGTATCACATATTCAAAATGTCTGTATTTATTACTAAACATATGATAAATAGTGATAGTGTCTGTCCATCTGTCTGTCTGTTAAAAGCTCTATAGGGCTTTGGTTGTTTGTTATATTTATATTTACATGCAGACTTTAAATAAAACTTATTCATTATTATTATTATTTATTTTTTGTCTGGCTTTTAGTCAACATTTTATGAAGTTTTTATATGGAATTAAGTTTTCATATTTGGTTTCTAAAGTTGCTAAAATACTAGATATAATTTGCCTTTCCTGGTCTGTAGTGCTAATATTTTTTGTTTACAAATTCTTTTGGTTTATGAATCAGTGATTTTGTCTATTTTAAAGTTGAGTTGCCACCGTCAATTTCTGACATTTGCATTAGATATAATGGGAATAAAGTACTTAGATTCATACATTGTACTTGTTTGCAAGCTAAGGAAAACATATTTCCAAGAAGCAAAATATGCTTACAAATATTATTGCCTTTCTGATACAATCTGGAATAGTCTATACCTGGTAATTTACCTGGAGGTGTGACTCTCAAGCTTGACTGACCAAAGTCATTTAGATATGGTTTCTGATTGGACAGCTGAGTTTGTTATTCAAAGCAATACACATTTACAGGTAAACCAAACAATGAACCAAACTTACTTAGCAAGTAAAGGTGATTTGTTTGCAACATGCTTAGCTGAATCAGATGTAAATGCATTTCTATAATTAACCATTTTCTGAATTATAATGCAGACCGTATGTGATTACAATAGAAAAGAACTTCTCCTCTGATATCACGATACTATTTTATACAAACTTGTGTTACCTAAAGGGGTTTACCTTGATACTTAAGTGATGACAAATTGAAATACAACAGTATTACATGTATATAGTATTTCGATTGTTTGTGTAACAGAAAAAAAGACATGAGTTGTAAAGGTGATGTTACTAGAGAAATAGAGGTAGATTCATTGAAGAATTGCAAATGCAATACATTATTGTCCAGGAAATCCACCAGTTTCATATACGATCAGCAAGCCCAAACTTTATACATCTATTTGATATTTCAGCAAAGTATTTGTTCACTCATGTCGGTATTAGAAGACCACATAACATCCATGTCTAAAGAGGATTTGACAGCTCATATACAAGATTTACAGAAATTCTTTTTGGATGGTCTTAACTTCAGATTCCTGTACTGTGAGGTAATAGTATGAAAAGTATTTTTCACTAAACTATGATAAATAACAAAAAATGAAGTTTGTCACTAAAAAGAATACAGTAAATGGCAACAGAACTTGTTTTCTCAGTATAAAAGTATAGGTTCCTATGAAAATCTGTTCTGAACTGGAATCAGACTAATGTTTAAAATAAAAAAGCAATTTTCATAAGGTTTAAGTTTCAAGATACTAATGAACTTATGTTTTCTCATGTCGGCCCATCCATCATTTTCAGTGTTGATCTTTACATAAGAATTAGATATTGTGTAATAAATTCAGTTTGACACTCTCTTTGAGATTCAATTTGAGGAGTATAAAAAAAGATTATTATACATTTTATGTTTATGTACTAAAAATAATTTCATTGTAGCACCCAGAGAAGCAGATTTCCACGATTGAAAGCAGTATTATAGAAACACTGATCACCATGGTGATGAAGTTGTCAGAGTCGACATTCAAACCATTGTTGTTTAAGGTAAAAATATATTGTGTCACCTGAAGAAGTAAATTGAACACTTTTATTTTACAGTCATTTGTCCTTATTGAGGCTTTATGGATAAGTGAGGTAAATCAGTTTCACAATCAACAGGAGGACTGGAGATGTTGACTAACTAAATCTATGAACAACACTGGGATGTAATTTTTGACAGGGATCTTCCTATTGTTTAAAACACATTTACAGATACAAATAAACTAAACATGTAGTTTGCTTTTGTTAAATCATGTGCCACCAGAAATAAACAAATCCACTTTGACATATGATGAATGTATAATGGTGGTCAAGAACTGAGGTAAAAGTTATCATCAAGACATTACCAACAATTGACAAACTGACAGTTTTTTCCTGAAAGAATGGGAAATTTGAATACAGATATTTTAATCCCAATAAATCAATTTAATTGTAACATGGTCATATGATCAAACATGATTTCCTCAAGAAATGAAAGAGCACATTAATACTACAAGTGATCATTGTTTGCCAATAAAATTGATGGGGTTAATATGAATATCTCATTTGTTAAGCCATGATTCAATAGAGACATCTTATGTTTTATAGTTATATGATTGGGCAAGTCGTGATGAAGATACTAAGTACAGAGTGATGGTGTTCTACAGACTAGCAGACAGGTATAACAGAGAAAGACGTATGACTCTAACATTTCAGAAACCAGATCATTTGTGGTCAAATGTACACCAAATATTTTAAATAGTGGGAATGATTTTAATGACATTGTTGGTCAAAAATAGATAAAATGTGTACACTGTATTTTGTATACACTAGCATTAACCATAAACTGCTAGTTTATGGAAGACCAAATTCAAGTATTAAAGAAATCACTTTTGTAATTCCTTCATAGAAATGACACTTAATCCAAGTACAGTGTTGACTTCTTGTTTCGTGATTTATAGAATTATATGTATGGCCATAGTACTGTAATTATCAAAAATAATGCAAAAAAAAATTCTTTCATTATCATCTGTCTATTTGGAATTGTTAGCAAATTATAGTTCTAGTCTAAACAAGAAATGATCTAAGGGTTTGATTACATTTGAAGGCTATCAACTCAATCATTTCATATCTATATGTACAGTGAAATGTGAAGTTAAAATATTATTTTGCTTGTAGATTAACTTTTTACATCTTTTGTATTACAGATTGGCAGAGAAACTAAAAAGTTTATTCACATTGTTTGCTAGTCATATAGTTCAGCATGCAGCCAGTGTGTTGGAAAAGAATAATAATTCTAAACCAGGTTAGGTTAAACCTAGAAAACATTACATAATATAAAGTATTCTTAGATTTCTTGTTTGTATGATTATCTTGACACAGTAATTGTTATTATTCTACAGATTTCACAGTCAGTACCTTTCCTTGAAAATAAATATCCATAGATATGTATAAATATGAGTAATTAGTAATAAAAAATCTCAAGTCTAATGTGCATATACATGTAGCTAAATTTATAATAAATCCTCACGAATGTTTTTGCAGACAGAAATCCATGAAAATAAGAACCAATGAACAAAAGTACAAATACAGCATTTTAAAGAAAAAAAAAGATATGTCTTACAATTTATTATATACTATGAAATTTCTATACATGGTCACAATCAGTAGCGCTAGCTGTCTCATTGGATTTTTGCTTTTTTTATCATTCAAGTATTTCGATTTATTTTTAAATTTTTTTGTAGGAGAACCTTATTTCTGTAAAGGAAAAAGAGGAAGAAGGTTATCCAATCAACTTCTTTGTTTTATTTTTGACTGTTTACATAAATGTTTTCTGTATGACACTGAGGGATTTGTTACGAAGGAGAGGTTTGACAGTCTTATGCAGCCTTTAGTTGATCAGGTTTGTATAGTAAATCTATATTAGTTTAAAAGGTATTTTCAGATTAATGTTGTTGGTTTATATTTTGTTAAATATTGTATAGCATGTTATTCTGTGTTATGGCGGATTTCTCAGATGATTAACATATTTTATTTGCAATTCTTCAATGAACATACCAATATTCCTCTAGTAACACCTATAACAACTCCTCCTAAACTCCTGTCTTTTGTCTGCCAATCAATTACTCAACTTTCTATAGAATTCTATTGTATACCAATTTGTCATCACTGGAGTATCAAGGTAAACCCCTTCAGGCAGTACAAATTGGTATACAATAGAATTCTATAGAAAGTTGAGTAATTGATTAGCAGACAAAAGACAGGAGTTTAGAAGGAGTTTTATAGNGTTAATCATCTGAGAAATCCGCCATAGTTTTTTTAAAACAAGACAAGGTTATCTTTTTAAACAAGACATGAAATATTCAGTTTGTTTATAACTTGTGTTTACCATTCTATCAAATGCATTTAAATGTCCTATGAAATTCTCTTGGAGTTTAAATTTCACTCTAGATTTAAGCTATTGAAATAATGGTAATTATTTCGGTGTTGATACATTTGTATTGGTGGTATTCATGAAAATTTTAGTTGCTATACAGTTTGAAAAGCATATGTGGAATAGGAAGATCATGCATAAACTTTCCATGATGTTTAATTACATATATTTTTTTTTGTTGTGATTGTAAATACTCTATTTCTACAGTGATTTTTGTTGCATTTCATTTTAGCTCGAAAATTTTAGTAAGAATGATAAGCATTACCAGAAAAGAATATCAGAACACCTGGTGCCCTGTATCGTAAAATTTTCTGTAGCTACACAAGATGATTCTCTTTGGAAAAGTATAAGTTACCAGATACTGATTAAAACCAGACATGATTCTCCAAAGGTTAGTTTCAAAAACAATCACCATAACAATGGCTCAAAGAATAGTTATAAAAAGTGATTCTATTACAATGCATTGCACAAAGAATTGTAAGCAGTAATTACATAAATAAAGGATGGTCACTCCTCAGGTTTTTGAAACTGCATATGACTTTCGGAATTCTCATATTTTATCCATCATGATGCATTAGAAAATTTTACACACTAACCCCCACTTTTCTTTTAAAAATATGTTTGTATAAACCTTGAATAAACTTTTGACAAAATTTGATGAAATTCTTGATATATATTCATTGTATTTCAAAGGTCGATTGCCTTAATGCAAAGTAAATGAAAAATCTAGAGAAGTTCGGATCCCGCCAAAGTTACAGGTACTTATATCTCAAAAACTGGCACACTGACCTATCAATATTTTTGCTTAAAACGATGTATGATCATTGCTCTAATAAATTAAGATACTTATTTCAAAACCTTGATATTTTGAACTTGAGGAGTGACCATCCCTCTATTACAATTTGGATTGCAATTAATACTAAATGATTAAAGTATTACTTCTTCATGACCATTCAACCAGATAAAACCAAACTTGACTGATGGCTACTGCAAACTAGTTGTCTTATTTAATAAAGTACATGGAAACCAATATTAACATGGCTAAATATAACATATGACCGTAATTTTCATTGTACAATGTATCAAAAAAATCTGTCAATAAACTTAAATTCGCAGTTCATAAGATAGTCCATGACATAAATGGAAAAGGGAAGAGATACAAAAAAGGAAAATCATACATCATTAAACCTCCCAAACACCAATGAATCAAAGGAATACACCATCATTTTACTACAGTATATATTAGAAGTCTGGTTAATTGTATTTTCCTTTATCTCGAATTGTTTTCAATGATTCCTTAGTGGTCAACATTCGACTGTCAAAATAATGTGTCCTATTTCTGTGTTTTATTAGCGTTGATCTATGTGGGTCTTGTCCTGAAATAGCTGTTATATTGGTCATTGGTTGTTAAAACTGAAATATTGGTCACTGATTGGTAACACTGAAATATTGGTCACTGGTTGTTAACACTGAAATAATCGTCATTGGTTGTTATTGGTCATTGGATGTTAACTGTGAAATAATGGTCATTGGTTGTTAACACTGAAATATTGGTCAATGAATGTTAACACTGAAATATTGGTCACTGGATGTTAACATTGAAATAATGGTCATTGGTTGTTAAACACTGAAATGTTGGTCATTGGTTGTTAACACTGAAAAATTGGTCACTTGATGTTAACACTGATATATTGGTCATTGGATGTAAAGCTGAAATATTTGTCACTGATTGTTAAGGCAGGGTCTCTGCCTTCAAGCTGTTAGGTAAAGCCATCTTGAAAATAGTCTGTTTCATCCAGACTCTTACATTTAGGAAAGTACTTTATGAAAAGAGTCCGAGTGATCCAGAAAAAACGCGTACGGCTTACCAGTTATTCATACAAAGGCACAAAAAATAATCCATTCATGTGGCAGTACTGTGTCCATTTCATGATCAACTACATCGTTTTATGTGTGTATTGTATTTATTTAATGCCTTTTAAAAGATACAATGTTTTTTTATTAATCTCAGAGGACTTAAATTGATATTCGAAATTCACGATTCGGTTCATTCATAAAAATTTCCTGTGGTGCGCAGTTTTTATGAATGGATACATAGTAACTTCTAGTTTCGCTGTTGTAACGAGAGTTGTTAACCCTCCTGGTCTCACCGTGAGGCTACCGGTTTCGGCAGCCGGTCTCATGTCTACGGATATGCCTCTGAAAGCTCCCGATATTAAAATTTTCTCTCAAAAATATTTGTCCGTTACACCGGAAGTAAATATTGGCTGTTCTATCACACCCTGCGAAGTAAACAAAGGCTGTTCCATTCACATCCCGCCTAACGAGATTACGCGAGAACTGGCATCGCCTCCGCGAAAAGGGAAGAGATACAAAATTCCAAAATAAATGGATAAAAGAGATGGACTTTTTGAGCAAGAGTGATAAATATATACACGCAGTGTTTCTGTTGTATGGCATAACCTTTTCCGTAGTGCACGTAGGATGAAATGACGTTGTTGGCCATAGAGAAACAGAGGGACACAAACGTAGTGCTCGACTTCGGACTCAAAATGCTGAAATTCTGTTTACATTATTCACAGTAACTTCGGTGTTTTGTTATTTGTAGCTGAGCACAACCTACCATTTTCAGTAGCTTGCACTGGTGAGACATAAGTTGTCGAAATGCCCATATGTAGATAGTAAATTTACAGTGACTTCGTTATTTAGTTATTTAATCATATGCAAAAATAATGAAACTTCAGAACTAGATGACTTGACAGAGGAAGTGACAAAATTAGAAATATCAACATTAATTAGGCCACCGAGTGTAACACTTGTACTCGTGCTTGTACTTTGGAATACTTACATGTACCAACAAAGAGGAGCAAGACAATGAAATGTAAATAAATAGAGTTTTAAATAAATTGCCAACAACCCATATAAAAACTGAAAAGACAACCTAAACCGGGAAGGAAAATTTCGGATTTTAATTCTTGAAAAAATTAAATGCCAAGATTTCAGCAAAACAGTAATGTAATAATTACAGAACTTCTGGAATACCCAGGAACCTGCCTTAACAGCATTCCATGCTTTGATTAACACTAAGATATTGGTCACTGGTTGTTAACACTGAAATATTGGTCTCTGGATGATAACGCTGAAATATTGGTCACTGGTTGTTAACACTGAAATATTGGTCACTGGTTGTTAACACTTAAATATTGGTCACTTGTGGTAAACACTGAAATATTGGTCACTGGATGTTAACACTGAAATATTGGTCACTGGTTGTTAGCACTGAAATATTGGTCCCTGGTTGTTATCCCCTTGTCCGACAAAGTTGGGGAGGGGATATAGCATTTCGCCCGTTCGTCCATTCATCCATTAGTCCGTCCGTTCAAACTTAAGACCATATATCTTTTGAATAACAAGTCATAGATGGACAAGGTTTTGTCCGTGGATGCATCTTGAATAGTACTTCAGGTTGATATATAGAATAGGTGGAATTGACCTACATCTCATGCATGAGTGACTCAGGTTAAAGTTTTTGTAAGAGTCCAGATCTGGGATACTACAACTCTAAGAGGAATAATATTTTGTATGTAGATGCGTCTTGTAAAGTTAAGAAGCTTCAGAAAAAAATTTGGTCACTTTGACCTACATTTCATGCATGAGTGACTTAGCTTAAAGTTTTTGTAAGAGTCCAGATCTGGGATACTACAACTCGTAGAGGAATAATATTTCGTATGTAGATGTGTCTTGTTAATTTGCAAAGTGCCAGATAAAAATTAGGTCACTTTGACCTACATTTCATGCATGAGTGACTTAGGTTAAAGTTTTTGTAAGAGTCCAGATCTGGGAAACTACAACTTGTAGAGGAATAATATTTTGTATGTAGATGGGTGTTGTAAAGTTACGAAGCTCCAGATAAAAATTATGTCACTTTGACCTACATTTCATGCATCAGTGACTTAGTTTAAAGTTTTTGTAAGAGTCCAGATCTGGGATACTACAACTTGTAGAAGATTAATATTTCATCAGTAGATGCATATGCTATGGATATAAGGCTCCTGATTGAAATAAGGTCACTGCATTTCTTGCATGACTGGCTCAGATTTAAGTAACAAGCCAGATCATGAATGGTACAACTTTGTGGAGTGCTTTTAATATTAAATAAACATTCAACAATCGGGCGAGGGGATTAGCTGTCGTTTCCGATTGCCCCTTCTCTTGTTAACACTGAAATATTGGTCATTGGTTATAACACATAAATATTGGTCACTGGATGTTAACACTGAAATATTGGTCTTTGGTTGTTAACACTGAAATATTGGTCACTGGATATAAACATTGAAATAATGGGTACTTGATGCACACTGAAATGTTGGTTACTGGATTTAAAAAAACAGCAAACCAGTTAAAAGTAGACTGTATTTATATATTCATTAAAAGAAACTGTCATATGTTTTTGTTTTTGATTGTTTTACAGGTTAGATATGCTGCATTACAATGTATTGATGAATTCCATAAATCATTAGGAGAAGACTTTATGCCACTTTTACCAGAAGCTATACCATTCTTAGCTGAACTTATGGAAGGTAAAACTAATATTAAGTCAAATAAATATTTGTGATTTTAGCTCACTTGAGTTATGAGATACACCCATCACTTTAAGCAAATTTTTTTTCAGGAGTGTTAACCAAGACAGGTATATTTGTAAGGATGTAGTACCAGTATTATATTCAATAGGGCAACAGTACAAATAACGTCCATTTTGATACAGTGGAGCCCTCTTAATTGGCCCTATGAAAAGGGATTCCTCTAGAAACTAAATGCTTGGTTTCAGTCCAGAATTTTTACTTATATAATTATGTTAAAAATTACTCCCAACTACCCTCTCTGAATTTTAATATTGGCTGTAAAGATCGGTCCCAATTGTTTATATGCTTGTAAAAATCACCTATGCTAACTCTGTTTTATGACAACCAAATTTACAAGTTGTGTTCAGAATGTTTTATGCCAATTTCTTCATACATAAATAAATAAGTGTATTTCAAATTCAAATTGTAAAATCTTTCAAATTTTACCCACAGACAGATCTTTTGACGACTTCTTTTCTTTTTTTATTTAGATGACAGTGAAGAAGTAGAGAAGAAATGCCAGTCTGTGATAGCAGAAATGGAAAAGACACTTGGAGAACCACTCAAAAAATATTTTTAAGAAAATAAAACTGAATTGAAATGATCAGGAATTTTGAATATTTGATTTTGCCTTCTTCCAGACCATTAATAGATTTTAAATGATTATATTCACAAGTTATCCAAGCCAATGACTTGAATTGAGTATACTGGTATTGTTGTATTGAAAAAAAGGGCAAATATAAAATACTGTGCAGCTCACACGGATGAACACAAAGTCCTTGTTTTAGGGTGGATTTATGCGGCATGGACTGATTAGTTAATTCCCTGTAGCATGGTGGACGATCTTAAAATACGTGACCCAACGTGGACAAATTTTTGAAAACCAAATCCTCATAGAACCATCACCGCCACACCGAAGAATTTTTACATGTACATATGTTTGATTTCCTTGCAAACGTATAAATCGAGGAATATTTACATCTTCCCTCAATTGTATCTTAGGATTAACATATATTTGTCCCATTTGTATTGTAGTTGATAAATGTAAACCAAATGTATGTAAATAAGACATTGGACATTTCTAGATGTGTATTTCTTGTCAGAAGCATGCTTGAATTGTTGATTGAGCGCCTCTACTTAATTTGTATTCATATTACTTGAATACTGATATTGAGATATTGATTTTTTTCATTTGTCGGTTTTTATACCCCGCTACATACAATGTAGTAGTGGGGGTATACTGGTTTACCTCTGTTCGTTTGTTCATTCGTCCATTCGTTTGTTCGTCTGTCCATAACCACACTTTTCTCAGCAACTACTTTACAGAATGAAATCATATTTTGGCAAAAACTTTCACATGATGGTCTAATAAGTATTTACAGATTTATACCCCGCTACATAGTAGTGGGGTATATTGGTTTACCTCTGTTCGTTTGTTCGTTCGTCCGTTCGTTTGTTTGTCTGTCCGTAACCACACTTTTCTCAGCAACTAGTTTACAGAATGAAATCACATTTTGGCAAAAACTTTCACATGATGGTCTAATAAGTATTTACAGATTTCAAGGTTACCGCATAAGTACTTCCTGTTTGCTGAGACTTTATTGATTTTTTATATTGTTGTACAGCATATGGAATTTTTCGTCACAATTTTTTCTGAAACTGTAAGAGGGATTCAATTGTTGTTATGCACAGAGCTTCCTTATGGTCCAATTTATCGTGTATTCGAATTTCAAGGTTATGTTGTAAGCACTTCCTGTTTGCCGAGATGTCATTGTTGTACAATATATGGAATTTTTCTTTAAATTTTTTTCTGAAACTGTAAGTGGGATTCAATTGTTGTTTTGCACAGAGCTTCCTTATGGTCCTATCTCCCATTTCAAGGTTATGCTATAAGCACTTCCTGTTTGCCGAGACTTTATTGTTTTTTTTTTATTGTTGTACAGCGTATGGGATTTTTTGTCACAATTTTTTCTGAAACTGTAAGAGGGATTCAATTGTTGTTATGCACATAGCCTCCTAATGGTCCAATTTATCGTGTATTCGAATTTCAAGGTTACATCATAAGCACTTCCTGTTTCTGAGAAGTCATTGTTGTACAATAATGGAATTTTTCGTGACATTTTTTTTCTGAAACTGTAAGTGGGATTCAATTGTTGTTTTGCACAGAGCTTCCTTATGGTCCAATCTATCATGTATTCAAATTTCATGGTTACGCTGTAAGCACTTCCTGTTTGCCAAGACTTTGTTGTGTGTTTTTTTTTGTGTCGCCTGCGTTGACGCAGTGGCGACATATAGGGATCACTATCCGTCGTCGGCGTCGTCGTCCGCGTCGGTGTCACAAAAATTTCTGTCACAGTTTTTTCAGGAACTATGTATCCGAGCTTTCTGCAATTTGGCATGGAGTATCAGTATGGGGACCTATACTGTGTAATAGAGTTTGGGATCTCTCGCATGCCAACTTCCTTTTTGACGGAACTTAGAATATTTTTTGCGTCTTGAAAATTTCTGTCACATTTTTCTCAGGAACCAAAGATCCTAGCCTTCTACAATTCAGTATGGAGTATCAGTATCGGGACCTATACTGTGTAATAAAGTTTGGGATCTCTTGCATGGCCACTTCCTGTTTGACGGAACTTAGAATATTTTTGTCGATTGGTGTCACAAAAAATTTCTGTCACATTTTACTCAGGAACCACAATTCCCAGCCTTCTGTAATTTAGCATGGAGTATCAGTATGGGGACCTTTACCGTGTAATAGAGTTTTGAATCTCTGGCATGCCCACTTCCTGTTTGACTGAACTTAGAATATTTTTCGAGTATTGAAAAGGAGTAGGGGCGGTGAGGGCCTTATTTGGCCTGAAAAATAAATTTGGTTGAATTCACCGAATTTTCTCATTGGAATGTACTATGGAAATAACTTTTCAGTAAACAGTAACATTTCTCAAATATTGATGCATGATTATTGAATTTTTTAGGGTAGAAGAAGGGGCAAATTGAAGATTTTGTAGAAAAATGACAAATTTGACCAATTTTGACTACTTTTCTGTGTAGGAAATATTGAGCACATGCAAGAACCACAAAAATATTTGTATGAGAGGTTCAATTCATTTGTACAAATAAGTTGGTAAATTATGTAATTGGTTCTTGAATGTGCTCGATATTTCCGGTTAGGAAAACTGTTTGGAAATGTGCCAAATTCGGTACATTTCTATGAAAATGCTCAAAAGCAGCCTTTTCATGACGTCATAACTATACATATTGTGACGTCATTGATTCTAACTTTTGTATTTTTTCTATAAATGGGATCTAAGCTTTGAAACGAACATGGAAGAAAATCTTGTGGTGCAACTAAAAAATTCGTTGAAATCATGGGCCAAATCAACCCATTATCGCACCTTGTCCTTTCTGTCATCTTTTTCTCAGACACCACATATCCCTGCCTTCTGCAATTTGGCATGGAGTATCAGTATTGGGACCTATAATGTGGAAGAGGGTCTGGGATCTCTTGCATGCCCACTTCCTGTTTGACGTAACTTACTTTTAGTGTTATTACGCAGGCGACGCGTGTCTTCCATGGAAGACTTACTACTAAGTTTTGTACAGTATATGGAATTTTTCATCACAATTTTTTCTGGAACTGTAAGAGGGATTCAATTGTTGTTATGCACAAAGCTTCCTTATGGTCCAATTTATTGTGTATTTGAATTTCAAGGTTACGTCATAAGCACTTCCTGTTTGCCGAGACGTCATTGTTTTTGATTGTTGTACAATATATGGAATTTTTCGTCACAATTTTTTCTGAAACTGTTAGTGGGATTCAATTGTTGTTTTGCACAGAGCTTCCTTATGGTCCAATCTATCGTTTATTCCGATTTCAAGGTTACACTGTTAGCACTTCCTGTTTGCCGAGACGTCATTGTTTTTCATTGTTGTACAATATACATGTATGGAATTTTTCGTCACAATTTTTTCTGAAACTGTAATAGAGATTCATTTGTTGTTATGCACAGAGCTTTCTTATGGTCCAATCTATCCTGTATTGGAATTTCAAGGATTTCATAAGCACTTCCTGTTTGCGGAGACGTCATTGTTTTTCATTGTTGTACAATATATGGAATTTTTCGTCACAATTTTTTCTGAAACTGTAAGAGGGATTCAATTTTAGTTATGCACAGAGCTTCCTTATGGTCCAATCTATCGTGCATTCAAATCTCAAGGTTACTTCGTAAGCACTTCCTGTTTGCCGAGACGTCATTGTTTTTCATTGTTGTATAATATATGGAATTTTTGTTACAATTTTTTCTGAAACTGTAAGTGGGATTCAATTGTTGTTTTGCACAGAGCTTCCTTATGGTCCAATCTAACTTGTAGTTACGTTGTACGCACTTCCTGTTTGCCGAGACGTCATTGTTTTTCATTGTTGTACAATATATGGAATTTTTCGTCACAATTTTTTCTGAAATCAGTTGTTGTTTTGAACAAAGCTTCCTTATGGTCCAATCTATCGTGCATTTGAATTTCAAGGTTAAGTCATAACAACTTCCTGTTTGCCGAGACATCATTGTTTTTCATTGTTGTACAATATATGGAATTTTATGTCACAATTTTTTCTAAAACTGTAAGTGGGATTAAATTTTTTATTTGTACAGAGCTTCTTATGGTCCAATCTATTATGTATTTCATTTTCAAGGTTACATCATAGGCACTTCATGTTTGCTGAAACCACATTGTTTTTCAAGTTGGATTCAATTGTTGTTTTGCACAGAGCTTCTTGATGGTCCAATGTATCGTATATTCGTATTTCAAGGTTAGGTTATAAGCACTTCCTGTTTACTGAGATGTCATTGTTTTTCATTGTTGTACAATATATTGAATTTTTCATCACAATTTCTTTGGAAAATGTNAGGCAGTTTTAATTGTTGTGCAGACAGTTATCATTGAAAATGTTGGTTACTGGGATTATATAATTGTTTTTATACTTGTATTGTGTCCATACTTGTACTGTGTCCTGACACAATTAAATTTGCACTTGCCACATTGATTCAGGGTACAATGAGCAGGGGTATATCAGGCTGCCATTCGGCGCCAGCTCTGGTTAATTCTATTTTTAGAAAATTATCTGTGTGTATCTACTATATATATAATCTAATGGCTTCTGAGAGCACTCCTGATTAAATGTGCTATATCCAGGCTTTATTTTAATTTTTAAGCTATTTATGATAAAGATTGATAGACAATGATTTTTGACAATATTTTGCTAAAAGTTATAAAGCTGAGACATGACAAGTGACAATTATGCAACTATGTGACACCAAGGGATTCTTGTTGTTTACATTGAATATTTTATTTTAATTTCCATCTGTGCAAATTTCCGCTTGAAAATATTTGAAGGAACAGTGATTTGACAGAATATTCATGCTCTTTTTTTCACGGCAACAATACAAATAAAAAAATTTAGGCTTGCAAATATTGTAATTCTAAAATAACCATGACGATCTGCATTGGAACACTTGTTGGGAAAGAAAATGTTATCTTGACTTCAACCTGCCAAATTTTCTGATCATAATAATTTGGGGGAAAATGATCATATGTTGACATTAATCTCATTCCTTTTAATTATATTTTTCACAACAACACAATGATTTGTAAATGTTGACCAGCGGTGATTCCGCTTTCAACACGATGTTACGAAGGGTCTCCACAGGTAAATAGTTTGTCCTTTCTGTTTTCCGAGACGTTATTGTTTTTCATTGTTGTACAATATATGGAATTTTTCGTCACAATATTATCTGAAACTGTAAGTGGGATTCAGTTGTTGTTTTAATCAAAGCTTCCTTATGGTCCAATCTATGGTGTATTCGAATTTCAAGGTTACGTCATAAGCACTTCCTGTTTGCCGAGATGTCATTGTTTTTTATTGTTGTACAATATATGGAATTTTTCGTCACAATTTTTTCTGAAACTGTAAGTTGGATTCAATTGTTGTTTTGCACAGAGCTTCTTTAAGGTCCAATCTATCGTGTATTCGGATTTCAAGGTTAGGTTATAAGCATTTCTTGTTAACTGAGGTTTCATTGTTTTTCATTGTTGTACAATATATGGAATTTTTTATCACAATTTTTTTTGAAAATGTAAGGCAGTTTTAATTGTTGTGCAGACAGTTATCATTGAAAATGTTGGTTACTAGGATTATATTATTGTTTTTATACTTGTATTGTGTCCTTACTAGTACTGTGTCCCGACACAATTACATTTTCACTTGCTACATTGATTCAGGGTATAATGAGCGGGGGTATATCAGGCTGCCATTCGGCACCAGCTCTTGTTTCACTCATTTTTTTGGGGGGGTGAAAATTATGAAAGTAATATTAATTAAAATGTGACTGAAAATTTTTACATCGTCTTTATGCCCCCTTTTTTTCAATGATGCTGATTAATTAAGAAATGTTTCAGCAATATGTATAAACTAGATCATGAGGGCAACTTCTTCCCAAATTTTTTTTAAGGGGGCTCAAAATATATTTATTTCGGGAATATGTATTATATAGATTATAAGGGGAACCCGTGCCCAAATTTTTTTTGAATGAGGGTCTAATATGGGTTATAATGGATGATGGTGCTTTCAGTTGCCATTGACACCAAACAAGAAAACTGAAATTTTAGAAAAAAATTCATTTTGCTAAATTCTAAATTTCAATCCAAGGTTGCTTCCAGCAGTGAACATAGCTAAACTCTGGACATTTTTGGAAATACCATTCAACTCTGTATGTCAGCCATGGCCCAGGTGAGCAATACAGGCTCTTGAGAGCCTCTTGTTTAAGAACAAGAATGCCTAGTCTAGTTAATGGAAGGCAGCCTTACAAAGTGTTGAAAAATGAAAAGCAACTGAAGGATTTTTGATCCAACAAGCAATAAAAAATTCAATACCAAAGGTGACCTGTGATCTATATTTACAAAAATCTGTAAATTTATTGTGCTTACTTTCATTTATGAGTTATCCATACCCAGACCAGGTAGATTATTTAGAAAATTCAATAGTGAGAGACAACAGTTTGGAGAAGAAAATAAATGGGTTAAAGTTTTTTTCTGTTGATGTGCAGATTTAATTTGCGTAAACTGATTAAAGTTGAATATTTTACCACTCTCCCTAAGTCCAACAGGGTCCATATTTTTCCAGTTCAAGGATCAAAATTATTGGAAAATTGGGAGGGAAGATTTCATTACATACCATAAAACAACCTCCCCTATAAACAAGTCATTATAGATATTACCCAGAATATGTTCCACAAGACAAACTATCATGGACTTTTGCAATGGCATTAGAATGCAGTCTCACGAGTTCTATCTAGTCAAAGACACCTTATCAAAAGTGATGAATTTTCTGTACATTTGTGCTTATGGTTATATCTGTAAAGACTCTCCATATTTAAGGACTTCCAACTTGATTGTTGAGGTAAAATGTCCAATATTTTGTGCACAGTGGATCTTGATGCTTTACAAAAGGTGCCTGTTTTTGAAGGTTTATTTGTGACAAAAGGGATAACATGAGTATCCTTTATCAGATCAAAACCAATCTTGGTCACATGCTTACTTATCAAATGTGACAGATTGCTATTGATTTAAGGGTAGCTATCCCAAAGGTTAAGGTCACAGTGGCTGAAATAAACCATTATTATTAGATTTAAAGGAAATCGTTTATTATTAAATTTCAAGAAAATGGTAATTTGAATATCCTTCACCAGATTACAACCAAACTAGTTTACATGCTAACTTACTACATCAGACAGAACTTGATCGATTTTGAGCTTGCTACTTTAAAGTTCACTTATATAGATAGACTAAAATAAAAGGGATGATTTTTCTTTTCCCATAGTTAATTATCCATTTCTGGATGGCGATGTTCCGTTAGCGCCATCATATTTGCTCGAGTATGTAATAACTCGAGTATGTAATAACGTTTGCGATTTTAATGAAGGGAATCTTTTCATAACTGAAAAACTAGTACATCAGGGTTTTCGTTATCACAAACTAGTTAAAACCTTTACCAAATTTTATCATCGATATAAAGATACAATGCAACCTGTAAACATCTAATTATCAAGGCTGTTATTTCACATCCCTTATTTTACGGTAATGTTTAAAAAATTTTACACAAGAGTAAAAAATACTTAAACTCGCCTAACAAACTTATAAAACCTTTAAATCGTCTAATTCATAAGGGTTATAATTACGGTATTGTCGTCAAGTCATTACGTATCACAGGCACTTGTTTCATTAAAAAAATTCCAGTCCCTCCCTCTCTTCTTCCACAAGGTAAGCAACTATTGTTTTTACCAGCCCCACTTCAACTCGATTTTGGCTGGTTATTTCTTATCCCTTCAATATCTGGATTGAACCGTTTGATTCACAGGCACTTGTTTCATAAAAAAATTCCAGTCCCTCCCTCTCTTCTTCCACAAGGTAAGCAACTATGGTTTTTACCAGCCCCACTTCAACTCGATTTTGGCTGGTTATTTCTTATCCCTTCGATATCTGGATTGCACCGTTTGATTCCTGATATATTTTTCTGTACAACTATGTCAAAAACACCTACCTTTGGGTGCCCCTTCCCTTCCAATACACATAAATATTCATTGAATTTGGCCTTGCCCCATTTTCAGTACAAAAACAGTTTACACCCACTTCCTGTTGGCAGAAGTGACTAAAATATTTTTTTTCTAGTTGATGAGAA
Organism: Modiolus philippinarum; assembly: GCA_002080025.1. Lineage (NCBI taxonomy): Eukaryota > Metazoa > Mollusca > Bivalvia > Mytilida > Modiolidae > Modiolus > Modiolus philippinarum. Next base: position 74,728 of record MJUU01008298.1, read on the forward strand.
ATATAGATGGACTGTTCCATGAACTTTATTTATTTTTTATTTTTTTATTGGTACATTTGTTCCATTTTTAAGTATTCATTCAAAACTGTAAGAAAACTTAGCTTTGGTCAATTACCATCTCAGGCAAACGACCACACAAGTCAGTCATAAACTGACCAATCAGCACCAAACAACACTGAACTCTCCTGTGAGGAGGAAGAACTCTCCTGTAAGACCATTCACTTCTGCCCAACAGGAAGTGGATGTAAACTGTTTTTGTACTGAAAATGGGGCAAGGCCAAATTCAATGAATATTTATGTGCATTGGAAGGGAAGGGGCACCCAAAGGTAGGTGTTTTTGACATAGCTGTACAGAAAAATGTATCAGGAATCAAACGGTGCAATCCAGATATCGAAGGGATAAGAAATAACCAGCCAAAATCGAGTTGAAGTGGGGCTGGTAAAAACAATAGTTGCTTACCTTGTGGAAGAAGAGAGGGAGGGACTGGAATTTTTTTTATGAAACAAGTGCCTGTGGTTTGATTCCTGATATATTTTTCTGTACAGCTATGTCAAAAACACCTACCTTTTGTTGCCCCTTCCCTTCCAATGCACATAAATATTCATTGAATTTGGCCTTGCCCCATTTTCAGTACAAAAACAGTTTACATCCATTTCCTGTTGGGCAGAAGTGAATGGTAATACATTTCCTCCTTACAGGAGAGTTCTTCCTCCTCACAGGAGAGTTCAGTGTTGTTTGGTGCTGATTGGTCAGTTTATGACTGACTTGTGTGGTCGTTTGCCTTAGGTGGTAATTGACCAAAGCTAAGTTTTCTTAAATTTTTGAATACTTAAAAATGGAACAAATGTACCCCAAAAAAAATAAAAAATAAATAAAGTTCATGGAACAGTCCATCTATATTTCTCATCAACTAGAAAAAAAAATATTTTAGTCACTTCTGCCAACAGGAAGTGGGTGTAAACTGTTTTTGTACTGAAAATGGGACAAGGCCAAATTCAATGAATATTAAGTGTATTGGAAAGGAAGGGGCACCCAAAGGTAGGTGTTTTTGACATAGTTGTACAGAAAAATATATCAGGAATCAAACGGTGCAATCCAGATATCGAAGGGATAAGAAATAACCAGCCAAAATCGAGTTGAAGTGGGGCTGGTAAAAACCATAGTTGCTTACCTTGTGGAAGAAGAGAGGGAGGGACTGGAATTTTTTTATGAAACAAGTGCCTGTGTTACGTATGGCCTTCTTTGGTATTAACATTGATTTTTTAATAGGGTCTTTGCAATTTAACTCAACACATTCTAAATTTCTAAAATCTGTATTGCATGGACACGGGTTATGTATTCCGATATATACATGAAATCATTATACTAAACTCCTCACAGGAAGGGATCTTGGTGGAAGCTGTATACTGAGGGTACATAACTTACTTTGTCAGTTGGTGATGGGTCTGGAGCTGGCATGTCTGTTAACTGTTAGTAGTCTCTTGTGATTTCATGTTTTTGTCCGTATATTTAGTTCTTTCAGTTTCATTTTTCACAATTGACTCAGTCCTGTTGCCAACTGAATTTTACTGTTGTTACGATTGTTTTTTGATTTATCACATTGGCTGTAGAGGGAAGGTTTGGATCCAATAAAACTAATTAACCCCGCCGCAGCAGGTTTGCGCCTGTCCTAAGTCAGGAATTTATTAAGCCTTTGTGTGTCTTGTCCTTTTTCTAGTTAGTTTACTTTATGTCTATAGGAGTCTAGGATGATGTTTATTTCGCTGGACTTGATTGCTCTTTGTTCAGGGGCCGACTCCGACCTGCCGTTGGGTGTGGAGTTTTCTCACTGTTCATTGAAGATCTTATGGTGGCTTTCAGTTGTTATTACTCCCCTTTGGGTCACTTTCCCCGTTTCCCTTCTTTTTTTCTAAAATGTCGAGACATTTTGGGTTTCTTTATTTTTAACTTAAATAGCCCTCATCAGATCAAAACCATACAAAGTCACACACTGGCATGATACAAAACACATACAAATAAGCAAAGTAAAACAGAATATTTTAGGCAAAAAGTACTGGGATATGGGATATTTTGACTCATTGAAACGGGATATTTCAATAATTAATGGGATATCTTCAATTTTCAAAGGGATATTTTAGTCCAGACTTACTGGGATATGGGATATTGGTACCCCCCTAAACAAGCCTCGCTCATGTGTATAAATCAACAAATTATAATGACTAGTGCAAGTGCAACCATGGCGAGGTTTCTACAAATTAATAAATATGCATTTATTAATATTATGATGATAATTATTAACATGTCTAATATTTTTCTGTCTTCCTTATTGACTTATTAAAATATTTTCGATTATATACATTAAGTAAGCGTAATGTAGGCTGCAAGCCTAGGTTGCCATCTTCGTGCCTAGTGCAGGCGAGATAGCAATAAGAGGTAACTCGTCTGCAAAAGGCACCAAGGGACAGTGCTTAATGGTTCACCTAGACTTTGCCTGAATTATAAATAGATTAATAAATTAGTAAATTGCTAAAGAGGGTGTACTTTCGAAAACTGGTATGTCTTAACCACATTGAACTATGATCAACTATCATATTCAAAAATTTGAAACCAAGGAGAATTATTCTATTTGTTTATTTTGAAGGAAGCCTGTACAATTTTTTTTTATCCTTTACTTGGATGACCCGCTGCTCTAAAATTTACACATGAAATTGTTTTCTCGTGACAACATTTGTGTTACATTTGCCAAATTAAACAATTTTACGGAATTGCTAAACAGATGTTTACAAATAATACTAGAATATTTTTAACATTGAATTTATGCTATAAAGGTTAAAAAGAACAAAAGTATTAACAAATTTTTCTAAAAATCTGCAACTTTATACTGAGGATACAACTCCATGCAAGCACTCTTTTTTCAGACAGTGTGATTGTCAAATAGCAGAAAGACTTATAACCGAGATGGCGAATGTAAGTACACGAGATACATTGATATAGTATTAATATTAGACTTTTTATTGCAGAGTCTATATTTAGCTGCTTGACAAAAATGCATATATTTGAAAATGCTAATAAGTTGAATTCTGTTCATCTTGTTCCTTATAAGTCTATAAACCAGCCATTCATGAGGGGGTCTCATCCCGAAATCCCGTCTTTATTATTTTCCGAAATCCCTACTACAAAGAAACTAAAAACTGATGAAATCCCGATTTCCGGTGCATTTATTTCACGAAATCCAGGGATGAAATTATATCTAAACCTCAAAACCCCGAATCCTGGCATCCTGAAAAGGACTTTCTTCCATCCGTCTCGTAGATTTTTATATTCAAGTTTTTATTTGAGGTATTTATTCGTAATAGTTGGTATGAAAAATATTACTTGTTTCTGTATTTTAGTTGATAAATCACCCATGATAACAAATGTTGTATTATACAAGATCTCCCATAATTCTTCTTAAAGCGAAAAAGTTGCAAAACTATAAATAATTAAATAGGTCGTCTTAAAACGTATGGATTGCCATAAATTGTTTCTCGTTCCCACGCGACTTATGACGGATATCTCCAACTTTTAGAAAGCATCAACACCAATTTATTTTCCCAGAATATCAATTAATGACACTTTGCTGGATGGTTATAATTATGAGAAGTGACATTAGATTTAGAGCCGATATAGTGGTCTAGACGATATGTATTTGGGGGAATTAAAATATTTTTTCTGCAACTTACTTTCTCTTTAAATTGAAACAATAACAATTGTTTACCAGAATACAAAAAATACCGAAGTTGCATAAAAAACAATAAATTTCGTTATGCTGTACACGTGTTTCAAAAAGTAACCTCTCATCAGCAGCATTAAAATCAAATAATATGGAAAGCCATGATCCAAAAGTTGTCCAGTACACATTTCCAAAAATATCGAAATTGGGAGCTAAATCCAGTGTCAAGGACGTCTACCGAGTGCCATACACGGAATGAAGCACAGTATTTTAAATTTTAATAAATTGCGTTACGTAAATCAACGCCCCTAGCTCGGTGAACGTTATAAATCTGCTTAAGAATGAACGTAAAATAATTTTAGATATCACTTTAAATCGTCGGTATTTCAAACTGTATCCTACGTTTTTTCTGTAAAACTGATGTGATTTTGCCAAAGGGATTCCCGATTTATTTATATATTTTTTTCATATGGTCACCGGGTTCGTTTTTGTGGCATATATCACTAAACAGGGGATCATCATTCCAATCACGCCTAAAATCGTAACTTTTATCGACGACGTCGTTATTTAGAAGGCGCGTTTTATCGAGAAAAATCCATTTTTGTTGAGCCTAGGCCAATATTCAACTTTTTATAGCGGCGAGGGAAATTCGGTGACCCTATGTAAAATTTGCATCACTAAAACGGAAATTTCATTGTTTTTTACAATTCATTTTTGTAGGAAAATTTTAGGATATGTTTTAAAAATAGCGCGATTTGAAGAGATTGTTGTTTTATTTTTCTGTACGTTTTACATAGATTCTAAATGAATTCAACATAGCTTGTTGATTTTTTAATCAGTCATGTTTCAGAATTTAGAAAAGCTAACACCGATTTTCCTTCACTTTAATATCTAGACCCGATTCATGTACATGTAAAATTTTATCGAAATCCGGAAACTACCTATTTTAAATTACTATCGCTCTGCTGATGGCTTTTAAAAATTAATTACGTTTTGGTCTGAAGCTAAATTTTGGTGCTGTAAACCATTTATTTTCATTACAATCGTATAGGCATAGTCAAATTTCAAAAATCCATTAGAATGGCCGTATATAAACACAAACCACACACGTAACACCAGTCAAAATTTTTATTACATTAAAGCAATGTAATCCCTCATTTTTTTATATTGACACAATTTTAGTGACAAGATTGATATCCTTTTTCAATTTAGTTTTTATACAAAATATCTACTGATGAAATGCAGGCGCAGGTTTTTCTAATACAAAACAAAAACATACTTTGAACGTGTTTTCAGCAAATCTATTGTCATAAATTATCATAAAAATCATATAAAACCATGTTTTTCTTTAGTTGTCAATTGGTACTTCAAACCTATTACACTGAAATGAAGAGTGTTGTGTGGTACGAAACCAAATGACTAAACAATATTGGCACCGACCACATAGTTTGATGTATTAATAGGAAGGTCAGAAGACCAGTAATAAATTGTGTATCAATTGTTATATGTAAAAATAAAGAAAAATAGATTAAACAACGACAATCTTTTATTAGAAAAATATACTAATTATTGAGTCTCCATTGAGTAAATAATGTTCTAACAATGTGTGGTCTAAATAACAATCCGGTACCATAAGGCATTGTCTTATTTTTTCAAAAAAATTATGAATTAAACTGCGGCAATTTCAAAATTTTCAAAATGGCTATATTGGTGCATGCATCTGCGCGAATGAACCTTTCAATTAAATGAATATAATCTTGCAATTGCATAAGAAAAACACAATTCATCTGCTCGAGTTGTTCTTTGATCCGTTATTAATCTGTAATTTTAATACATTTTCCATCAGTTTTCCACCCGGTTTAATTGTTCCATCAAATATATCAACTTTTGGCTGGTAAATTTGTCTTGTATGTTTTGTAATTGGTTTTTGAATTTAAATTAAGTTTATACATGTAACAATTAAAACGGATACAATGTGTTCATTGCAATGACAATAAAAACCCACAGCACCATTGGCTGTCCGCATTGCATATATACAATTACGAGGGGGGCAAGGGTATTTACTGTTATTGCATGTGTTATTGGGTAAAATTGATTCTCTGTTAGCTGTTATTGCAAAATATAATGTTGTGTTAGCTGTTATTGGGTAGTTCTGTGTTAGCTGTTATGATGAATATTCAGCCTGTTAGCTGTTATTGAACAGTTCAGTTTGGTGTTATTACAAAGAAATACCCAAAATTTTTCACGCCTCGCTCTGCTCGGCGATGTTTTCTTCACTCCTAAGTTGGATTTCCCCATTTTTAGATCCCCCGCATTATTATATACCTGTTGCCTACAACTGTATAAGTTGTTAGTCTACATTTTGACTATTCAGTCGATGTTGTAATTCAACTTTTTATTTGCTGTTGTTAATTTGACCAGCTTTTTCTTTATAGTTCAATTTGAAATAAATTGATTGATTGATTAGTTCGAGTTTAACGGTCAGTGAGCAATGTTTCAGCTATATCAGGACAAGAACAAGTTAATCAAAGTTAATCAAAAAAATATAAGTAAGAGAAGAAGAAGCAATTATGAAAGAGACAACGATTTTTGATTGCCACTGGAAAAGGGGAGAAATGGGTAGGGACAAGAAAATTAGCCTTCCATACGAGTCCCAGAGACTCTGTTCTCTTTAGACAATATGGAATGGGTCTTTATACTACATGGAGCGTTGCATTTTTCCACACAGTTTGGCTACAATGGTTCGCGGTCAGGCTTTCTCTATTATGACTTGACTGCCCCGCATAGACAGGGCATTCACCTATCCACCAACTGGGGACGCGCCCGGCAGCTCTGTAGCTGGAGCCCCTGAAAACCGATTCAGGTGCCGGGAATTTGAAATAAAATAAACTCCCATCACAAACATACACTTAACAACCTCAAGACTTGACACGTTTTTCTTAGAATTTTATATACTTGTTGCCCTTTTTAATATCATATGATTTAACGGTGTTTTGGGACTTTTTTGCTCAAATTCCAAGTAAGGATTAGCTTGATTAACCAGAATGTAGACGCAGAAGTTATACAGTTGTAGACGACAGTGGCTATATGATTAAACTAGAGGCTCACATGAGCCTGTATCGCTCACCTGGTGACTGGTTTTATTCATTGTCACCAAGATACCATCCATTAATGGCATTATTATCCATACTATACATCAGTTAACCAGATGTTACAGTTTCTGACATACATACTTAAGTCACAAGCTTTGAAGGAAACCACCCAAGGACTATTGTGACCAAGTTTGGTTCCCACTGGCTCTGTAGTTTCAGAGAAGATCTTTGAATGCAGTTCACATAGGGTCACTATGTTACACTATGTTTCCCCCTGGCGGCCATCTTGGATGAGGTATGAACATAAAAATTACAAACTTTAAAGGCAACCACCAATGGACTATTGTAACCAAGTTTGGTTCCAATTGGCTCAATAGTTTCAAAGATCTTTAAATGCATTTCAGATAGGGTCCTTATGTTAAACTATG
>MJUU01008298.1:95814-113970 GCA_002080025.1 Modiolus philippinarum
CGAGGCACTCACAGGGATCAATGTACCCCATTATGGTTAAATTATACGAAGTTAACGGGAATGTTTCTAGATTTCTGTATCTAAATTTTTATTTGGACTGTAGTACAATGTTTACTCTTCCATTAAATACATTCAAACAAACTGTACACAAAAACAAAATTACGATTACCTGAATGGGCCTCTGACTCGTAAGTTGTAATCATGACGTATATATGTAAATTCGATTTCATTTTTAAAAATAGAGCCAGTATTGTAGTAGAATACACTAACTTTGGGGTTTTATTCTGGCAAATTGCGTGGAAGAGCGGAAATGAAAATTTGCGCACGTATTCATCAATTCTTTATGAATCAGTATGCCAATTTTGGAGAAAATCCGGAGATGTATATTTAATTCATCCAGAATTATAGACACCAAATTCAGTCCACTAAAACCACAATTTACGCACTAATTACAAACTTTACAATCAAACGACGAACATTTACATTATTTCTATAGCTTAATGAAATACATGATTTAAAAAAAAAATTCAATTTTCCTGTTAGAAACAACTTTTGGAATTTGTAACTACGGAAAATAATCTGAGTAGACCTTTTTTCTTTCGTTTAATGAAGAGTTCCATTTCTTTTGTTAAAAACTAATCACTTATCGGCCTGGATGGATTGATACTCAAAACCTTAGCAGAAGGTGCTCCGAAACTTCTAGATCTTTCCGCCCATTTTGAAATTTTCCTCTTCGCAAAATACATGCATTTTCTCTTACCGATTTCAATTTTTGACAGTATATTGCGGATTAGTAGTCCTCTGTTTAAACATATGATAAACTGTATAATACATGGCAAAATCCGTATCACATGCCGTATCATCCCTCGACCAATATCAACCCTCGGGCCAGAGGCCCTCGTGCTGATATTGGTAACTCGGGATGATACGGCATGTGATACGGATTTTGCCATGTATTATTCCCTATATAATACTTTTCAACTCCCACAAGGAAACAGAAAAATTAAACCCCACCCCGTTTTATCAGGACGAAACTGGACGCCATTTTGATTTTCGAGAATATGAAATTCCTATTGGTAAATAGTCTTCTGCGCATGCGTTCTCCTCACTGCGCAAGCGTACTCCTGACTTCTCCCCAAGAACTATCTATATAGCTAGGCTATTCCATAGCCTAGCTAATTACCAATAGGATCTAAATATGAAAGCCAAATTCAGTTAAGGACAGAGCTATTGAAGAGGGAGATACTCCTTAGGTTTTAACAAAATTTTCTTAATTTAAGATATTGCAATTTTTCAAATAAAATCGGTTTTCGGGCCAGCACCGAAGTACTGGCTACTGGGCTGGTGAATACCCTCGGGGACTAACCAGCAAAAGTTTATAAAAAGTCCGAAGTGGTTCTTAAATAAAAAATACCGAAGCTACCGTTAACCCATTTTCTGCATATGCGCATTTCGACAACCTATGTCTCATCAGATCAAACCAAAATAACCGGAAGTCCATCAACCGAAAAATCAGTAAAAGCTGATAGAGAACAAATAGTCAAAGTTATCTAAATAGAAAGCCAAAATTTAGCTAAGGACAGAGCTATGCATGAGGGAGATACTCATTAGTCTTAAACGAAATTTTGTAAAATTTAGATATTGCAAATTTCAATAAAATCGGTTTTCGGGTCAACACCGAAGTACTGGCTACTGGGTTGGTGAATACCTTCGGGGACTAACAGTCCACCAGCAGAAGCATAGGCCCAATGGTAATAAATAACAAAATACCGAAGCTACCGTTAACCCATTTTGTGTAATTGCATAAGTACTCTTAATAAACAGTTCACACACCTAACACAAAACATTTTCTTTCTCCCACATTTTTATCTTTTTTTCGCTATTCTTACATGTATTACATGTTCTTACATGTTTGGTCATTTTGCATGCTCACACTGTTTGTAGGGAGAAAGCAATCTAAGTTGGAATAACTTTTGTCTGATATTTTTTTTAATTCATGTTCGGACTGTTTGCATCCATGCAACGTCGTAGAAAAAAGTGTTGCATGACAAGCGCCACTGTAAATTAACTTTATCGACTTCCGTAAAGCCTTTGATAGCATTGACAGAGAGATATATGTCTTCTTTCAAGTAAACATATTCACATGCAAGAAAAGACAAATAGATTGTGTGAATATGCAGAAAAGGTCGGCCTCAAAATCAGCGCAGACAAGACCAAAGTGTTGAGATTGAACCAAAAAGACAACAATCCGATGAAGTGTCGAGCATGTGGCATGCTATACATACCTCGATAACATCATTAATAAACCCGGAGGACCAACAGATGACATCCAACACTGACTAAGTCTTGCAAGGAACGCCTTTGCCATGTTCGCCCCCCTCCCCGTGGAAGTCTACAATAAACAGTAAAAAGACAAAGACACACATATTCAAAAGCAATGTAATATTGGGGTAACTCTACAGAGTTGAAAAGTGGAAAAAACGAATATGATGTCAACCGGTTAAAAACACTTCAGAGAAAGTGCCTCAAAAGAATACGCCATTTATTCTGTCCTGATAAGATCAGTAATAAAGACTTATACCGCCGCTACGAAACATCACAATCAGGTGCAGAGAATGACGATGGTAAGGACACACAATGAGAAGACCATACAACGATAACAGCAGAATAACTCTCACATGGACACCAGAAGGAACAAGGAAGAGGCGTCTCTCAAGAACAACTTGACGAAGGACGACAGAAGTAGAAAGGGGTCAACTTAGATTGCAAACATGGAGCGATGTTTGAGCATTGGCCAGGGAGACAGAATACTGTTAAGCCTTATGAGTCGACAATGGCCAAAATAAGATAGATAAGTAGGTATTGTAATGATGAGTTGAAATGTGTTGTCATTTTTAGTTTAGTCGTGCTTCAACTTCCTGTTTGCTTAAACTTTAATCCACAATGGATGAATTATTTTCTTCACAGTTCAGCGAGAAACATTTCAAATATGATCTGCAGTTCTGCTATAATGAGATGTAAATTGTAAATTTGATAATAACGAGTTCTATGTGTAAGCAATTTACTTTCCGTTTGGCATTTCTTCTGTGAAAAAAAATGCCCCTAGAATAGCCGTGATGCGTAATTTAGAAGGGGGATTTCTTGTGAAAGGGAGACCCTTCACCCTAGGATGAATTGCAATAAGTGGGAATTATAATGGCCGCATTTTAATCACATGTAAATCGAATTTGACCCATCATGCACAAAAAACCGTGTTTCTAATGGTATGAAGATGCCTTGTATACCTTTTAGATGGTGGAAATTTTGTTTGTTCTGAATGATTAACTGGTTTCATTCCGACAGTGTATTAATTCCGTTTGGAAAAAAATCCCTAGGGTACTCAAACACAAAAGTGAGTACTTGTCACCGAATGAATGTACGCTAAAACTTATTATTCTCATTCGCTCAAGGTTCTAAGTGTAACATTTGCTTTGTTTAAAATTAAGTACTTTTAAATGCGAAAAAGCCGAGTTGTGAATAACCTTCAAAACACTTCATTAGGTTCTTGTCAAATTGAAGATAGATGACGGAACATATAAAGTACATGTTCCACTGACAAGTCTTGTAGTTATTTATGTTTTACATGATAAAGATGTCCTCCCCATGCTATTCTACGTGGTCTTCTGAAATAAGGACTCACAGAATATATACTATATATAGGTATGATAACAAAAAATTATGATTGTTCCCAAGGTTAGCTAAAAGGGGCGAAATCTGTACTTGGGTAAAGACATTAAAGAATGAATCCTTGACAAAATTCTTAATATCTAAATTATAAGTAAATTGTACTTTTTTTACAAATGTTTTAAGTGACATGAATAAAAAAGAAGTCAAAAGAGTATCAAAACAATTCACAAAATATCGAAGCACTAAAATTGGAGACAATTCACACAAAAATATTAAACAAAATAATGAAAGTATGAAATTTGTAGGTGTAAGAGCAATGAGAAATCAAAACAGTTTTTCAAAGTAAACACCAAAACTAGACAGAGAAATTATGTAATAAGAAAAACAGATACAGAACCATTGGTCTAAAAATTAAAAAAAATAGTTTCAAAGTTTAAATTAGTAAAAATGAGAAGTGATAACAGTCACTTAACCATTAATCTTTGATAAAGTAAGCGAAATAAGGACAGTATTAGAGTGAGGATTAACGGAGAGTCAAAACATTCACAGAGCTATTTGTCTGAAAAGTAATTAACCACATTTACAGAGATAAAATAAGTACTGAGAAGTCAACACAGTAACATGGTCACAGGCCTGAAAATTAAACACCATAGCTAGCATGAAAGAGAAAAAAAGAGATGTCAAAACAGTCACAGAAGCAATGGCCTGAAAATTAAACACCATTAAAGACCAAAGTTGGAAAGTTTTAAGAAATAATGAGAATTCTAAACTGTGTCAGAAACATTGCTTGAAAATTAAACACTACAGTTGGGAAGTGAAACGAATTCAAATCAGTCACAGAATCATTGTCCTTGAAATTGAACATCTTAGTTGGAAAGTGAAAAGACGCAATGAAAAGTAAAAAAAAAGGCACAGAATCATTTGTCTGAAAACTGAACTGAACTGGAAGAATAAAAAGAGGTAATGTGAATTCTAAAAAGTCATAGAACCATCTTCATGGGAATTAAACACTTTAATGATTTCGACTTTCCAATAGTGAACTTCCCGTATTTGAGCAGTAATATTCCCACTTCTCCGGCATATGGCGTGTACATTTCACAACTCATTCGCTATTGCCGTGCCTGTAGTTTGTACAGCGATTTTGTCAACAGAGCGAAATTACTGTCTCAAAAACTTATACATCAAGGGTATGTTCAGTCACTGTTGCAATTGTCACTACAGAAGTTTTACGGTCGTCACCACGATTTGACAGACCATTACAATGTTTCTGTTTCACAAATGAGAACTGATATCTTTTGGTAGATCCAGAGTTTGTTACCGGACTGACTAACACCGACTGCGACAAAACCGGACTTTTCACTGGCAGTGTGACGGATGCCACGCGTGGAGCAGATCATGCTTACCCTTCCGGTGCACCTGATGATACTTCAGTTTTTATAGGGGTTCACACTGCTAGTGCTTTAGTTTTGTAGCGTTCTTGTTCATTTTTGTTTATTTGTTTTGTCTTTGTCATACTGTCTCAATTCGTGTTGCTGTGAAATGCCGTGATTTTGGATTTATGATTTTAGAATTTCCTCTTTAATCGTTCTTGCTTCGGTATTCGTTTGCCGATGTATTTAGTTGGAAAGTTAAAAGAAGTCAAACAGTCACAGAATCATTGAACTGAAAATTAAACACCATAGCTGGAAAGTGAAAAGAAGTAAAGAGAAGTCAAAACAGTCATAGTACCATTTGCCCGAAAATCAAACATCATGGATTTAAGTGAAAAGAAGTAATGAGATGTCAAAACAGTCTCAATAAAACATTTGCTTGAACATTAAACACCGTAGTTGAAAAGTGGAAGGAAGCCAAAAACAGTCACAGAATCATTGGAAAATTAAACATCTTAGTTGGAAATAGAAAAGAAGTTATAAGAGGTCAAAACAATCACAGATCCATCGGCATCGGATTAAAACGCTATAGTTGGAAAGTTAGAAGAAACATCCATAGTACCATTGGCCTGAAAATTAACCACATAGATAGAGAATGAAAAGAAGAAATGAAATATCAAAACAGTCACAGAAACAAATAGCCTGGAAGGTAAACACCATGGTTGAAAAGTGAAGAGAAGTCAAAACAGTCACACAACCATTGGCCTGAAAATTCAACATCATAGTTGGAAAAGTGAAAAGAACAGAGAAATCAAAACAGTCACAGAAACAAATGGCCTGGAAGGTAAACACCATGGTTGAAAAGTAAAGAGAAGTCAAAACCTCCCAAGAACCATTGGCGTGAAAATTCAACATCATAGTTGGAAAAGTGAAAAGAAATAAAGAGAAAACAATAGTCACAGAACAATTGCCTTGAAAATTAAACATCACGGTTGGAAAGTGATAAGCAAAAACAGTCACAGAACCAAAGACATGAGTATTACAATTACGATCTTAATATTTGACACATTAAAAAACATGCAGTTAATAATTTCTTAACTGAGCTGATGTAAACAGCGATGATTTGGGTCAAAAATATATTTTAGAACAGGCTTTTTTAATATAGCGAATACATGAAGCCACTTCCTTCACTTTACAAGATTTTCTACAACATACGTTAGTCACAGTCGTTTGAGGTGTTTGAATAAAGTTGTTTGTCGGAAAAGTTGTTGCCTCAAAGTCACTTTATAGGCAAGAGAAATGAGGACTCGGCAATGCTGCATTTAATAGTGCCCCAAAAGTGATATTTACTATCATTATCGGAATTTCTCAACGGGTGGTAAGAGTTTGAAGAATAAAGATTGTGACCTTTTAATATATCTGAGATGGTAGGTAATTTGCTCAAAAGCAACGAACGAAATTCAGGTTGCTTATTTCGTGGTCTGGTCAGTAATATAACCCACTACGTGAATTCATAGATGCTTTCATTCTACTATTGCATTACACGTGACGAAAAAATATAGTATACAATGAATCAAACAAAACCGCATCAATGGTTCACCAATCCAATCTTTTTTTTTATTTGGTAGAAAAGGCTGATTTATTAAAAATGTGGTCGGGTACTTAGTATTTGAAAGGTACGATTTTTTAATGTGGTTAATTGTTAATTTTCAATCCACATAACTCAGAACATATTGTTTCACGTTTGTTATTTATCATTATGACGCAATAGTTAGATAAAACAAGATTTTACAAGAAATACAACAAAAGGCAGAACAAGTAGATATAGACACTTGGCTATTTAGTATATATATAAGTATAAAAATAGGTAAAAACGTATTAGATAATACACTGGATCAAATTTGGGGTAAGTGAAAATATAATACATGACCTGTCGGATTATTGTGATTGACTTTATTTTGTAGCTTTCATTTTGTATTTTACATCTTTAATGTGCTCACCTTTTACCATCATTCCTAAGCATTAACTGGTTGTCCCTAATTTAGGCTAGACATAGGTGACATTATCTTATCCCTATTCACTTTTGAGGTCAGTGTTATTATAAAAACAGGATAACAGTAAACACCTACAATGGCCAGGAACTACAATCACATGCCACCATTTACAAGCAAACTGCACCAGAATGTTTGACTGAGATAATGGGATTATAAATAATCACAATGAAATTAAAAAGATACTATATGTATGTCACCTACTTATTACGATAATATATTAGACTAATTAGGTACGTTGAGAAAGCTAGAAGGTTTAGCGAAATCTCCGTCATTTGATCAATTTAGGTCTTTCCTATGATTACCTTGATGTTGTGTATGATACTATCATTTGCAGTAATTGAGATTTGTACACGGACATTGAATTGAATGAGGCCATATAAGGCTGCGAATTAAGCCAAGACGCACCTGTACAACGTTTGATGACCCTAGCTTTTATAGTTACGAAGAAAGTATACCTAAAAACGGACACCAGAGACGTTCTCTTGTTTGTCCCTATTGATCGCTCCAAGTTCTTCCTCGGTGTGTGGCCATTCCATATTATGTGCATGTGTGTCGGTCTATTGGACTGCTGTTCTCAAAAATTTCAACAATAATTTAAAATTGAAAAAAATATATATATAAACAAGTGGTTAAAGGTATTTTCCGTCTCCATCTTGATGATAGTTGTAGTTTTTTTTAAATTTTTAATCTAGACAATAACGGTCCGAGAGGGAATACGCAGAATTAAAAAAAAAGTAACTGATGTGCTACTCTTTGTTAAACGTAACTGCTGTGCTACTTTTTGTAACTGCATTTTTTTTATACCTGTTTCGATTTTACTGGATTATCAAAATATTTTGCTCTCCAGAGAGCAATTTGATTAATACGGGACCTTTGAATCGTGTTGTTCCGGAAACAGACCCATTTTATACGTAAAAAATCAATACATCAATACATTTGGAGGGAATCACTAATTAATGAAAACTGATGAGCTAAGGGTGATTTATATTTATTCGCTTTTTTCGACCATTAAAATTTAGTTAAAGAATTGTCAGATACGAAAAATTATAAATGCCACTATGTACACGACTTTCCCATTGTCCAAATGATACTGCAGAATTATCATGAATGAGATATAAGGTCATGGGTCATGCCAAACCATTTTGCTTTGATAGTAACGAATCAAAATGGATGAGCCTACATAAAATATTTAATTATATTTCGTCAAATGCTGACTATGGAAATTGAAATGAGTGAAAAAAAAAACACACACACAAATGCTCTATATGGAAATGCAATGAAAAGAAATATAACTGTGACGAAATGACAAGTAACGATAAATAGATACTGGATTGCATATAAATTGTACATCATTGTACGATAAAGGAACTCGTATTGACAAGTGGTGTTTAAGAACAATTTAGCGAAATTGAATTTTATCGTGATGAACATTTTCACAGTACCTGTGCGCCTGAATTATCTTATTGACGGTCTAATCTGTAGCCTTTTTGACGTTTTCATGCATAATTAATAGGTCAAGTGAGCCATTTCAACATTTTTGATAAGAAAAGAAAATATTTTAACATTTAAAAGTGGTTTACGTTGTGCATAGTGTGTGTTTGTATTCTCAGATATTGTCAAATTGAGAATTCTAATTTTAAATGTCATGTCATTGAATTGAAGAGTAAAGGGAAGAGTGGCTGTTTTTCATAGAAAACTAAACATACAACCTTTAAACTTCTTGTCACAGAGTGTAAAGATAAGTCACACTTTCATACAAAATTTTGATTATATAGGTAGCTGCATTATAAAGATTTTTGCAATTTCAATACAATATAAGAAAAACTGCAATAAGCTTACAGTTGTAACAGTAAATAGACATACAGTACAATTGTTAACAGAATACAGTTGAATTTTTTGCAAAATGGATATTTTTACTATCTAAAAGAAAGCACAGATGGTTATCCTTTTGTGAATATGTTGCTTAGCCTTAAATGGACTAACCATACAAATATAGACGCATTTGAGCCAAGAACTTGGTCTTTGACTGCTGAATGGCTGCTGAGATCACCGATTCTTGCATATATTTACATTTGTAAACACCATATTTCTTCTCAAAAACGTCATCCCCTATACATCAATCCGTTTTTCACATTTGGTTAACATGTAGCACATAAAAATGTATCACGGAACAAGGGAATATGGTCAATACTTACTGGACTTGTATGTTTATCGTGTATTTTTCATAGAAAAACGTTAAACAGCATACAGAAAAACCGTAAATCAGATATTTCAGGCGCACAGGTTCCTATACTGTGATTTTACCGAGAGAAATGTGTACATTTTAGCGAATTGAAATTAAGTTACCTGTAAAATATTGATGGACGATTTAGCGAATCATAATTCAGTGTAAAAGATATGTGATCTTAAAAAAAACTAAAACATGAATAAATTATATAAAAATGATTATATTGAAAAATAAATGCATCTTACTGAGGCTGGAGACTGTTTTGTGTATTTAATGAGTGTTTCTCTAAAGAAATTGGAATGCAGAAACAGCTTGTTTCAAAAGTACCCTAATGAAGACAGCAAGAGGGAACATTTTGTTAGAGCTATTGTTTTTCTTCTATCAGACAAAATACCGAGTTATAACTCCTTGCTGTCTAACATTTCTTTTACTGACATTGTACTTTCGATTTATTTTACTTTTTGAAATTTCATTAATCTATTGAACTTAGTCTATTGATTCATTTAAAACTGGTCAACCTGTAAAAAAACGTTAAAAACCATCTGGCTCAAAATGTTTCTTCCAACACCCCTGCAGGGAGCAACATATAAAGCATGGAGAATGGGAGAGGCATTTCCAATAGTATCTGTCTCTAAAATGTCCATCTATTTTTCCCATTTTCGCTAAAATGTCTTTTAAAAGTTTCGCTAAAATGTACACATTTTTGTCGCTAAAATGTCCTCATTTTTTTCGCTAAAATGTCCACCCATTTCGCTAAAATGTTCTCCGACGAGCTTCTACAATTATTGGAAGGGGAAGTTAATTATTTACTCCTGAGATTCAACATTTCTAGGCCGGGAGCAAGTCCCTGTGCCATCACTTCCTATGCACGTGTTCGAAAACTCTGTCAATGACAATAAAGTTTCATTCATAATTCCAATGACACCTTGTTAACAACAGGAAACACATGTATTGGTCAGTCATACTGATGTACAATGTATATATAATACAGAATATTTCCATATTCTGGACAAGGTCCCCAGGACAAGGTCATTGCAAGTGACTATAGTTGTGGTAACCTCAGGGAAGTTTCTTCACATACTGATGGTTTCAAGATAAGCACTAATACCGAGTTCATGTGGTATCTATTAGTCGAACGCACCAAAACTGCTCGTTTTCACTGTGAATCATTCAACAGCACTGGTGTCTGTTTTGTTCCACATATGTGATGGCATATAGATATGCTCTTTTATGATACCTAAATTAACAAAAATAATTCACATTTTAGTTTCCGAAACTTTTGACTTTGTATGGATTGGTGTTCAGATATTACCCGATCCACACAAAGCATACACAACAACAAAACCTGCAATACCGCTTGTCCAATATTTTTCAAAATCAGAATTTTTTATAGACGAGTCATCATTTGATCTCTTTTAATTATTTGAAACTGAAATGCGTTTTGTAGTCTTTGAATTTAAAATGTTTTGTTTGGTCTACTCTACAGTAAATTTCACAACTGGTTATTCCTAACACAACTTTAAGTACAGTTGTTCTTTACTAGATCCAAGACTTTCATCAAAATAACTACTTATACCATGATCTAAATTGAAACTGGGGCTGTACGAAATAAGAATAAAAGTTATTGATACAAGCGCAGCGAGTGACCGGAGAAATTCATCAAATATTATTTTTAAAGTACTATCCTTCGACTGTCCAAACTTCGAGAAAGGGTTTCCTGCTGACAAATATGATAATAAGAATGAGGTACGCAGGTTTGCAAAAAATGTGTCAAAAAGGTATGCGCAAAGATAGATTCCATACAACATAGCTTTATTTTTTTCTTTAGAAATTTTTCACATCGCTTCGACAGCATATTATTTTGTTTTTGAGGAATTGCATCCATTATACTCCGAGTACGCTATTTTTCCCTTTTATTTAACATGATTATAATTTTGTTCTCTCAAACCGCCAATTTATACTAAACTTGGACGCGATCTTTAAATTATGCCCGACAGATTTACACCTATCCAACTAAATCCAACTACATCATTAACAAAAAAAAAAAAAAAAATCAGATGATGTAAGAATTGAGAATTTTCTACTGGAAATCAATGTAAAAACTGTTTTCCCCTTTCACGAAAAAAAAAATATGAAAGGATTTTGTGTAAATGCACATGAGACAAAATCTCAACAAATATATTGTAGAATCAAACAAATGAACAACGCTTTTATTTTTGTTTCACTATCTTGAAGTCTCCTCAAGGCCTTATGAGCGTTTTTGTAAGCATTTATTGTATACACGAGGATAAAACAGCAGATGGAAAACTCATGAAAATTAAAATTTCCGGCTTAGAGATTGGTATATTATTCAGAAGGAGGTTCTAACACAAATTACCGTTTAATTAGGAACCAGATATTTTTTACAGATATCCTGCTTTTCGTTACCAGTAGGTTCTGGCAGCCATCGTTTATCTTGTTTCTACTGGCAATACATATATACATTAAGATATTTCATAATGTTTGTGTCAATGACAAACAATTTCATTCATTATTCCCGAATACTATGTTTACAACAGGAAACACTTGTATTGGTCAGTTGTTAGACCTCTATAATTACTCGTGGAGATGTATATGGGCAAATACGTACAGATACATACTTGCCACCATATTTTTTCGGAAGAATTCCTGACATTACGGCGAGGGGTCTGGGACCAATGGGTCCAGGGCAAAGCCCTGTTGGGGGGTCCTTGAGGCAAAGCCCACCGGTCGAAAACGATTTTAGAGGATTTTGAGGGGGTTTCAGGGAGCAAAAATGCCGCTTCAACGACGTTAATTTTAAATATTACAAACATTGAAATGATTTTGATTAAAAGAAAACTAATTTTGAATAAAGCAAGTTAAGAAAATAGTTATTTACCGGATAAATTTCGGTTATACGCGCAATTTTATAAATTCAATGCTTTCAAAATTGGTTTCCAAGATTTTTTATTTTTTCTTCTTGAAAAAAGAAGAAATCCCGGCGACTTCCGGAGGTATGGCACAAATCCCGGAGATTTCAACGACCTTTCCGAATCCCTGAAACTGCCCGAAAATTCCTTACCATCTAAGAGAGCATGTATCCTGTGTATCCTGTTGCCATTTCCATAATTACAATTTCACATTGACGTATCCAGTGATGGAACCATCTACTTTTCTGGAAATATTTTTAAATTAGTACAGAATGCATGCAAAACTTGACCAAAAATGGCAAAATTCGACTGGAACCCCATTCCCCACTGAACTGTATTGAAACCCCATTTTCGAAGGCTGGACTCGCCAGTGTTTGATTTGTAATGGCAATGAATATCATTCTGTGAACTTTCCTTAGTTCTGATTTCAAGTAGTTTGTAGCATCATTTGTTTAGTTCAGTTAATTCGTTTTGATAAAGTAAATTTGCTTGGAAATATAATTTTTAACGGAAATACATATTTATACAAGATTGAAAAATTGATTGATTGATTGATTTGTTAGAGTTTAACGTCCAATGAGCAATATTTCAGCTATATCAGGACGAGAACAANCAACGACTTTTGACTGCCACTGGAAAATTGGAGAAATGGGTAGGGGCAGGAAATTTAGCCTTCTATACGACACCCAGTGCGTCTGCTCTCTTTAGAGAAATATAGAAGGGGTCTTTATACTGCATGGAGCGTGGCAATTCTCCACACAGTTTGGCTACAATGGTTCGCGGTCAGGCTTTCCGTAGTATGACCTGACTACCCCGCATAGACAGGGCATTCCCCTATCCACCACCTGGGGACGCGCCCGGCAGCTCTGTAGCCGAAGCCCCTGAAAACCGATTCAGGTGCCGGGTGAAAAATTGAAGGACAAAGACATCCTTTTGTTTCTTTGATTAGGTATTTGGTAAGTTGGGGACTCATAGGATTGCAGACAGTTTGTAACAACATTGCAACCTCACTGAACACATTTAAAGACTATTAAAACAGAAGATTATTAAAACTTTTTCAATTAAAATACAGGGTTGCCGCGGATCATTGAAAACTGGAAAAACCCTTGAATTTCATTTGAACTTCCAGGGCCTGGAAAGGACCTTGAATTTTAAAGTATTTGGGATTATCCTTGAAAAACCCTGGATTTTGATGAAGTTAGTATCTATAGGCGGTATGGAAACAAATTCTGGAAAATAATAATGGCAACCTAGAATTTTGTCAACCATTTTGGTCCTTGAAAATGTCTAGAATATCCTTGAAAAGTCCTGGAAAAATCTTTGAATTTAGAGACATCAGAATAGTGGCAAACCTGAAAATATAAAGTATGCTTTCTATAATCAATAATAACGAATAATAAGCAACATTTGGTGAGAACTTGTTTTTCTCCGAGTTAATTACATCGTGTATTGGTGGTTTACAGTGTAGAAGGATAAAAAAATGAAAACTTGTGAAGTATTTTTTAAAAGTTTAACCTCTATTGACTATACATAATATAATTTGTTTTGTATTTATTTATTTATTTATTTATTTCTCTTTGAAGCTGTGGCTAATATATCAGCTTGAAATGATTTTTTTCTCTGTGATTAAGGGAACCTGTTATTTCAGAGTGAATGTAAGAATAATTTTCTAGAAAACGGTACCAGAGACATTATGGCCATTCACAAATTAATCTTACATGACCTGTAGTGGTAACGCCAGTTGTAACAGGACACCTACAACACTATATACAAATGACCATTCATATTCTTAGTGACCACACTACTTGTTTTTGCAAAACACCAATTCAGATAATCATGAATGAAATGTGCCTTCGTGCCAAACCTGTTATTGCTTTAGGGGAACATAAATATTATTTCCTGCATGTAAGGCTCATATAACAAATTGTATTATTACAATGTGCACTAATCAAAAAAAAAAAAAAAAAAAATTGCAATCGAATTTATTAAAGATGTACTTCAAAAATTAAAAAAAAAGTTTGGTGCAGTAGAACTTTTGCAAATTTAAACAAAGTGTATGTGTACCATTTAGAATTATTTGATGAAATTAGGATGATGTGTTTGTTTATAACACAAGTCAAATACTATAGTAAAATAATTTAGTATTTTTAATGGCATTTAGTCGAGGGTTTTAACGACAAGATCGACATCACGATTTTGTGGACCGTTATGGGATATACTAGTATATGTTTCCCAGATGACAAAATAATATATTTCTCTCTAAAACTAAAGTTTGTTTTTCCTCTACCGAATTTAACTTTACTACCGGAGTTGACATGTTCAATACGGCGGGTGTTTCATAGGTGTTCAACCGGGGCACCTGATCTCACATCTCATCCGTGGGGTTTTATTGGGTCCGTGTTGTTCATCTTTGTGTGTGTGTCTTCACTTTTCTTTTCTGTGCCGTACTCATGTTATGTCTTTGTTTCTTTGTTTTTTCCGATGTTGCCATTATTCTTGGAGTATTGGTTTCAGACTGACGGTTCTCACTTACTTAAACGCGACGAACAGCATGAATCCAATGTTTTGGAATGGGAATTACATTTAGTCCAGTGTTTGAAAGTATTGCATAGTTTTGTTTAAGTTTTTCTTCGTCATATTTTAAAGTATCTTACCACAAATCAAGGTAACCTAGTTGTCAAAAGATTCCTATTCTTAGTATCTACATTTTATTTAAATTTATATATCGTATGCATTTCTTATTCGTTCTTTTTACAGTTATCACCACGCACAGAGAAATGTATCTAACACTACTGGGTAGTAATTTGTCCACTGTAGCTTTTTGTCTTTGTATGTTACTGTCGAATGTCTGTACAGTACTGGTTGATATAGACAATTACAAGGGATACATCCAACGAATACACAATTTTCTGAGAGCGAGACAAAATGCTGCAGATATGCAATATTTGGTAAGTGGACACTTGATATACCAAAAACGTAATAGAGAAATGCACATGAAATAAAGTCTCTTCAAATGCATGGTAAAACCAAGGAATGGAGAAACGCTTTTATTGTTATTCTTGAGGTTTACTCATACCTCATAGTAAGTTCAAGACGGACCCTAGCACCAGTTTGAGCGGAATTCATTGCTAAATGTCCATGCTACATCCATTGCCCGACAAATAGACTAATGGAATACAATAACAATTTATAAACAACCACCTGACACTCATCAACTCAATATCAGGGAAACGTGGCATATAAAATCATGCGATGTGGGCACAGGTTGTCAGAGTAACGTTTAGAAATGACAAAAAATAAAATGTCAAATTTTTAGAGTGTGACTGCTGTGTATCCAAATGAAATTTCTCTCAAGCACAATTACACCATTTTAGATTCAATATTTGAGCTTAAATCGTGCAATATCACTTAACCTTTGTATTAGATCTAGAACAATTATTCAATAAAAGTTGAAGGTGCTATGAATATGAAATACCAGCATCAGGATAATAGGACCAATATAAATATTCAAAAAAGGGTAGAAAGGGAGCAGAAAAGAATAAATGAAATGTTTTAATAATTACATCTTAATTCATTTGAAGTGATTGTTTGTAGTACTGGGATAATGAATTAGAATCACGTGCTGGTGAGTGGTCTGAGAGATGTAGGTTTGAACATCAAATGGATGGTTATGGAGAAAATCTGGCATTTTTGTCCAGTACAGGAAGCAGTGCCCCTCAGGTTATAAGAACAATCCAAGAAGGAATGAGAAACTGGTACAACGAGATTAGGATATGGAGGAGAAGAAGAACTGTAAGACAAAGAAGACAATTTTGTGGAGCCGCCTGTCATTACACTCAGGTGTGTATTACTGCTACTACACTCAGGTGTGTATTACTGCTACTACACTCAGGTGTGTATTACTGCTACTACACTCAGGTGTGTATTACTGCTACTACACCTAGGTGTGTATTACTGCTAATACACGCAGGTATCTGTTACTGTTACTACATCCAGGTGTGTATTACTGCTACTACACCCAGGTGTGCATTACTGCTAATACACGCAGGTATCTGTTACTGTTACTACATCCAGGTGTGTATTACTGCTACTACACTCAGTTGTGTATCACTGCTACTACACTCAGGTGTGTATAACTGCTAATACACTCAGATGTACATTACTGCTAATACACTCAGGTGTATGTTACTGCTATTATGTAACATAAAATTTTGTCCTCTGTGAAATAATATCCAAAGGACAAAATTTCATATGAAATAATGTCCAAGAACAAAATTTCATAATGAAATTTTGTGCAGGACACAATTTCATTATGATATAATGTCCTTCGCTGTGAAAAAATGTCCACCATTCATTAACTTTATTTCACAATAAAATTTAGGTATGTTGATGAACACAATATTACATTGAAATGGAATTCACCAAATAAAATAACTTCTGAAAAATCTTTGAAAATGTAATGGTTACATTGTAAATAACCAGCACAAAATACACGATTGGGTTACCAAAGGACTGATCAAATAAATTCTTTTTAAGTATGTAGGAGGCTATATCTCTTTGCTCTATTTTATACACCATCTACCAAAAGTAGGGGACATGTTGTTTTATTCCTTTCCATTCGCCCTTCTTTTTACCCGTGCTTGTCCCAAGAGTCTACATACGGATAAAATGTTTGTACTCTGAATAAAAGTTTTACGTTAAAAAGTATCTTAATTAAGTAGATGATTTGATAAGACTTTTAACTTTTGTGTATTTTAACAAAAACAATATTTATTTGCTTGGCCATATTAGCCTGATTCAACTTGAATCTTGCATAAGCATCGATTGTGTCGTACAGACACAATACCACGGGGCATTCTTCATGTTCTTCACTCTTTTTCTACTTATCAAATAATTATGAAAAAGAAAGGAAATAGGGTAAATGTCAAGGAGACAACATCCCATACCCAGGTTAAAACGACAAAAAACAAAACATCTAGGGGTCACCATATGGTCTTCAACACAGTGAGGAACCTCACACCATATAGTAAGCCCTAAATGGCCCCGAAAAGGTAAAATAGTGAATAAATCAATGGAAACAAACCACATCCAATAACCCAAATATCAAGAAACTAAAATTGTTTATTTTTTATTCCATATAAATAATTTCTTGATACTACTTTTATCATATTTATTATTATTAATTTCATCAACAATGCTGTGACTTTTAAATTTAAGACACTATAATGATTTAAAACATTGTTTACATTTAATGTTCAAAATTTCATAGCATGAAATATTGTTCCCCACAAAACTTTGAATAATCTCCCTTCCATCTGGACATAATTCCATGATACCTTCCCATGAAATAATGTCTTAAAGGAGAAAATTACATATGGAAAAATGTCTTTTCTTGGACAACTTTTCACAGGCAAGGACACAATTTCATAACCTATTTCTATGAAATTTTGTTCAGATGGACATTATTTCACAGGACAAAATTTTGCTTTACAACTACACTCAGGTGGGTATTACTGCTACTACACTCAGGTGTATATTACTGCTACTACACTCAGGTGTGTATTACTGCTACTACACTCAGGTGTGTATTACTGCTAATACACTCAGGTGTATGTTACTGCTACTACACTCAGGCGTGTATTACTGCTACTACACCTAGGTGTGTATCACTGCTACAACACCCAGGTTTGTATTACTGCTACTATACTCAGGTGTATTACTGCTACTACACTTGGTTGTGTATTACTGGTACAACAAACAGGTGTGCATTATTGCTACTACACTCAGGTCTACTACTGCTAATACACTCAGATGTGTATTACTGCTACTGCACTCAGGTGTGTATTACTGCTCCTACACTCACTCAAGTGTGTATTACTGTTATAAAAGAAACTCGAACCGTCAAAAAA
>MJUU01008298.1:114100-140384 GCA_002080025.1 Modiolus philippinarum
AAAAAAAAAAAAAAAACAAAAAAACAAAAAACAAAAAGCAAAAAAAAAACAAAAAACAAAAAAAAAAAAAAACAAAACAAAACAAAAACAAAACAACCTAACTTATAAATGGCAGAGATCTTTTGTCATCTCGGAAACATTTATCCCATGCAAGCAGTCAACAAGATTGTGATGTTAATGAGTTTAGAAGTACAAACATACTGACTTTTCATTGGGTTATTATTTTAGTTATACATTTTTCAAACATGGATTTACTCTGTTTTGTTAACGATTATTGTCTATATTAAAAAAAAAAAAAAAATTCTGGCCCCTTTAGAGTCTAGTTGATATTTTCTTTATTTTTTGTATCATTGATAGTTATATATCAAGCCATGTAAGTGTATAGGTATTTCATTTTAGATGGTTTGGTCCAGGACCAACCGCCTAGGATGTACTGTTAGTTACTGTTCAACATTGTCAGATGACAGAGGAAGAACTTATAGAAATGCCATGTATTTTGTTTGTTTTTATTCCCCGCAGTGAGTATTGCAAAATAATACTTTTATATTTTAATATCTTTACCTATTACATAAAGATGTCATTTTTAAAGTAATTTTAATAATAAATAATGTATAAGCATATAAATACACAAGTCATCTTCCTTTATAATATAAATTTTTCATCATTTAAAATTTTTGGCAGAGAAATTTCCATTAAATCCCCTAACAGCATCTTACTAAATTGCATTTGAAAACAGAACTTAAAACTGTATTGCGTATATCAGAAACTTTTCAGTACGAATAAATATATGGTTTAAAATTAAAAAAAAGAAAACGAGGAACATTTGCGTCAATGCTCACTAGTAATACCCCGATCTGGACCTCCAGACCTAGCAAGTATACAAAAATGGACTAAATCAGAAAACATGAAGTAGTGCTTCAACAGGTCTGCGAACGTATCCCACGAAATGGCGTAATCAAACAAAGCTTGTGAAGAAAATTCAGATTTGTATTATTTTATACTGCAAAGAAAATTACGAAAGGTAACTCTATAATGTTGCAGTCGTGAAAAATCCCTACAGATCTGAAAACGCATCACACGATATAGTATTATCATACAAAACTTTTAAAAAAATGTATTATTTTATACCACTCATACAAAGCTGGCAACAATTTTTTTTTCCGTTGACCATTGCAGAGAAAGACTTGAAGAAAATTGTTGAATGTGCTACGATTGTCAAAAATTGACTGTAAACAGAAAGTATTATTCTTTACAATGCCGAAAACACATTTTACGATATGGCATGACCATACAAAAGCTTCTGACTTTTAGATCTGTATTTGTTAAATTGGCTAAGTAGATACACCGGATACCCCTATTAAGCTGGGTAATGTTTAGGTAAAGGTAAATGTTCAAATATCAAAAAACCGTACCTTAACATTATCCTGAACCGAGACAAAACCTTAACATTATCCTGAATCGAGACAAAATGTTATCAAATGTTACTTTAAATAAGAAATTTGTGTACAAATTATCCAACCGGACTAAACCAATTATACTCGAAGTCTTCTTACCTAAAATGTTCGCCGAGAACTCTGTTTAATAGATGTCAGAAAGTAGTATCTAAAAAAGTGTGAAAACGCAATCAACGATAAAGCATGATCATACAAAGCTTTTGAAAAATTCTTTTCCATTGTAGAGAAACATTGACGATAAATTGTTGTATAATGCTAAAGTCTTTAGACGGCAAGTGGTATTCCACCCGTCATGAAAACCCATCCCACGATATTGTATGATCAGGCAAGAGCTTCTGAAAAACTTCAAATATTTATCTTATACCCTTGCCAAGACAATGCAATGAAAATTGTTACGGACGGACCCCCCCCACACACACCGAAAAGTCATGTTTTATGCTTACAGAGACTAGATTAAGGCATTGTTATACCAAGTACAAATGTATTTTCGTTTTTTGAAGTTTATGATTTTTAAAATAATTTTACATTTTTTCACGAAATAGAGGCAATATTGTGGGACAACTTCCGTTTTTATTTGGACAAGCTTGTTCCAGATGTCCTGATAGCCGCAGGCCTTGCAGACAAGGACTTTGTGATGGACCAGGTATGTTGAAAATATTATATATACTGCTTTGCGCATGGCCAACCCAAGACTGTTTGGTGACAATAATGTTTTGTATTATGTGATTGTCTTTGTATTTTCATTACGATCAAATTGCTTTCAAAAATTGCGTGTCATACGATCATTAAACTAGAGGCTCAGAGACTGAGCCTGTATCGCTCACCTGGCAAAATGCTTCTGCGCCATACACGACTAAACAAGATGTTTCCTTACCAATGGGGTCAAATGTTTAGCTATGTTCTTCATTAGCACCCATGTTTTTTGTCTGATCCTATTGAAATGAATAATTTTTGCAAAGGACCTTCTATCGAAAAAATTTCGGCAAACTAAGTAAAGGACCTTCCATACATCATTCCTGTAAAGTTTGGTTCCATTTGCTTCAGTAACTTCAGAGGAGATAGTCAATATTTGATTTTCGCATAGGGTTCCATGTAAAAATATGTTCTGTGCTTGCGGCCATGTTTTTTGTGGATCGAAAAAATTTCGGCAAACTAAGTAAAGGACCTTCAATACATGATCATTCCTGTAAAGTTTGGTTCCGTTTGCTTCAGTAGCTTCAAAGGAATTAGCAAATATATGCTTTTCCCATAGGGTCCCATGTTAAACTATGTTCTGCGCTGGCGGCCATGTTTTTTCACGGATCGAAAAATTTCAGCAAAATAAGTAAATGACCTTCCATTTACCTGTGAAGTTTGGTTCAATTTGCTTCAGTAGCGTCAGAGGATATAGCAAATATATGCTTTTCCCATAGGGTCCCATGTAAAACTATGTTCTGCGCTGGTGGCCATGTTTTTTCGCGGATCGAAAAAAATTCGGCAGACTATGTAAAAGACCTTCGATACATCATTCCTGTAAAGTTTGGTTCCATTTGCTTCAGCAACTTCTGAGGAGATAGCAAATATTTGCTTTTCCCATAGGGTCCCATGTTAAACTATGTTCTGCGCTGGCGGCCATGTTTTTTCACGGATCAAAAAAAATTTCGGCAATCTCAGTTAAGGACCTTCCATACATCACTCCTGTAAAGTTTGGTTCCATTTGCTTCAGTAACTTCAGAGGAGATAGCAAATATTTGCTTTTCCCATAGGGTCCTATGTTAAACTGTGTTCTGCGCTGGTGGCCATGTTTTTTCATGGATCGAAAAAAATTTCGGCAAACTTAGTAAAGGACCTTCCATACAGCATTCTCGTAAAGTTTGTTTCAATTTGCCTTAGTAGCTTCAGAGGAGATAGCAAATATATGCTTTTCTCATAGGGTCCCATGTTAAACTATGTTCTGCGCTGGCGGCCATGTTTTTCCACGGATTGAAAAAATTTCGGCAAACTAAGTAAAGGACCTTCCATACATCATTCCGGTAAAGTTTGGTTCCATTTCCTTCAGTAACTTCAGAGGAGATAGCAAATATTTGCTTTTCCCATAGGGTCCCATGTTAAACTATGTTGTGCGCTGGCGGTCATGTTTTTTCAAGGATCAAAAAAATTTCGGCAAACTAAGTAAAAGACCTTCCATACATCATTCCTGTAAAGTTTGGTTCAATTTGCTTCAGTAGCATCAGAGGAGATAGCAATTATATGCTTTTTCCCATAGGGTCCAATGTCAAATCTAAGTTCAGCGCTGGCGGCCATGTTTTTGGCGGATCGAAAAATTTTCGGCTAACTTAGTAAAGGACCTTCCATACATCATTCCTGTAAAGTTTGGTTGAAATTGGTCCAGTGGTTTCAGAGGAGATAGCCAAAATGAGAAAAGTGTACGGACGACGGACGCCAAGTGATGGCAAAAGCTCACATGGCCTTTGGCCAGGTGAGCTAAAAAGCTTTTAACAGATATATGTCTATTGTTGAAAAAATTAAGTTTCGATCCCAACTGTGATAGAAGATTTTTTTTCATTTAATACTGAGATGAACATTTTTTTTCCCATTGTCTTCCGACATTCCAATAGCAATTGCTGTTGAGTTAGTACCAGACACTACCACCATGGAAGGGGAAATTTTGGTGCCCAATAAAATCGGTTTAACTCAACATTTCTTTTAAAATGCCTGTACCAAGTCAGAACTATTGCGGTTTACAATTTTTCCGGTCGTTTCGCAACTATTTTGAGATTTGGATTTCTTGACTTTATTGACTTTTATCCGTCTCCCCTTGAGGAGAATTGGACCATTAACATCTGTGTTTATACACTGCTGCTGCTTGGACTGCTTCTGGCCATGGTGATGGGAATCAAAGGTCTTCCCTGTTCGTTAATTTTGTTTTGATCCAATTACGTAAATATTTTAACACTTTTGACGAAATGTAGCAGTTTATCTGCAAATCTTTTCCTTTTTATTTCCTGTTTGTTTTGTTCTATTCTTAGATCTTTCTGTTTCTGTCAACGGTTTGCCATTGACTCTTTCTGTTTCTAATTGCATTTTTTTCCTGTTGAACGCCACAATTTGTCACAACTTTTCTACAAAAAACTTTAACTGGATTCAATGTTTCATTTGTGGTGCTTCGGAATAGACATTTTTTGTCAGTTTGTCTGTCTACATTGTCATTTGAGCTGCTGTGAATAATAGACGTTTGTTATTTTTGGTATCTCATGAGTTTCTCATAGACAGTTGTTGGTTTGATTTTGTCGTTTGTCGTAGACGTCTGTCACTTTATTGAGAAAATATCAAGTGGTCTTCTTTAAACAAAGTTTCTCTAATTCTTGTTCAAAATAAATACTTCCCAAATGATGTTAGATGAACTTAATAATCAACATGTTTAGACATTGATCTCACTTGCTGATTGGTTGTCTCGTGTCAGTTTCTAGAAATAGTGCAACCGGATGTTGATGAAATTAACACCTGCATCATTGTCTAGCGAATTGATTTTTACATTTTTATGACTAAAATAACTAAATTCATTGATAATATGACATTTTTTTATCAAAAATATTACATTCAACACCCCTTTCAATGAAAGGCGCAATGATACACATAGCAACGATGATAGCAACAAAATGGCGGCATACTGGCGACTGGAGACTATGGAGATCGCTTTACGTCAAATAAATTGAGTAGGAATTAGAGAAAAAATCTCTAACATTGTTTTCCGGTTTATTACGATAATTTCTCACATCTCGATAGTTAAATTTTCACATTTTAAAGTTCTCGGATAAACTGTGAAAATTTAACTATCTCGATGTGAGAAATATACGTAATAAACTGGAAACAATGTTAGAGACTATATTTACGAAACACTTGTGGTGGATTTCCTGGATCGTTAACGTATAACACACCTAATTCTTCAATGAACATAACGCTATCTCTTTAGCAACAGGAATTTTGAAGGAATTAAATGCGTAACTGGAGGAGTATTGGTATGTTCATTGATTAATATTATGTGCTAGTAATCCAGGAATTGCGCCAAAAAAGTACCTCTAAAATAAGTTTCCGCGTGAAAACTTAGTGTTGTAATCATAAGTCTTGTAAGCATAATTGTACAGAAAATTTATTTTCTATTACTTATTTCAGATAATGACACCCGTTCTCGTCGCAGTATAACACAGTCATGGTTGTGTCAGTCGCCCAAATTTGCGTGTACAAATGCTGTAGTTCAATCCAAATGTCCTAAAACATGCTCGGCAAAATCAAAAGGTGATTGATTTTTTGGCAATTATAGCAGTATACACATAACAAGGATAGTAAATCAGCACATTTGAGTATGATTAATCAGTTTACTTTCAGATAGATTCAATTGGAATAAGAGAAATGAAAGAAATAAGCTCATCATTGTTTCCTGTTTATTATTTATTACGGTAATTCTTCATTGACAAATAGATTGTAAAATTCTCGGTAAACATGGACTTTAAATAGTGATAAATTTAACTAGTTCGTTTGATAAAAAATATTTACAGTGCTAGAAACTTTAATTCCAAGCTATTTTTATCAAAGTATTTAACAAACCCTTGCAAAAATATTAGTTTGTGTGCTAAAATTAAAAAAAAAAATATCAGTCTTTGGCATTTTCTAGACACTTATCAGAATTGGAATTGGAGTAAAAATTACAAAAGCTTATTACACATAACGATTAAGTGGTACTCTTAGTAAGTTAAAAAAGTCAGTGATCCGGAATTAGTACTTAAAGAGGTCTGAAAACGTTTCCCATAAAAAAGCGTGATCATCGGTACACAGCTTATGATAACGTGTTACACTCTAGAGAAAACTACAAAAAATTAACTATAATGTCGACCATGTCGGTATCTCGAAAGGTTTGAAAAAGCATCCCACAGTATGACATGATCATACACTGCTCATGTATTTAGAAGATCATCACTGCTGAAGTGACAGTTTTTTTTTAAGATCTTCTAACAACGAAAATGACAAGAGTGAAATATTCCGGATATCTGATTTGGAAAGCTTTTGTATCGATCAACCTAAAAAGAAACACTGAAAATGTTTTTGAATTAACTTAACAAAAGTTGTCGTCAAAACTTCGAATAAAATAGATATTCAATAGAACAATTGTTTTCAGAGAAAAACAATTATTATTTCTATGAATTGAAAGAAAAAAAACAAAATTGTTAAAAGAACAGCCAGACAGGCGTATTGGTACTCTCTTAATATCATATAATGCAGTGGGATTATATCTTCAGTACATATGAAAACATACCACTTGAAAGTTATGCTTGGATAACATGCGCACAAAACTGAGTATGTAAAGAAATCTCAGTGCATATTTTTTATTTCTAATTGCAGTTTTAATTACTGGATGTGCAAAACAAACTGTCAACAAAGAAAATGCCTTGAAAGAGGCTAGACTTTCACCATGAAATCAATAACAAAATTGAAGTTATATAAGATATGAAAGAATACACACTTATAAAACTTACTTTTGTTGTTTGTTTACAGGCCAAATACACACTTATAAAACTTACTTTTGTTTTTTTATTTACAGGTCAAAAGTTACAAAAACAAGACGGGTATAATAACTCTCACTTTATAGAACACGAAAAGATAAAGGAAATTTAAAAATGTATGTTATATTTTAATTAAACATTATAAGATTTGACCATAATGATTTTATTTTTTCATGCCAGATGATACTATCATACTATCTGTATAATTAGCTTTTCTCCTGAATGTGACTATTTTCTCGACAATATGACTGTGTCCTCGATAATACCAAATTAGAAAAAAATACTCGAGAGTAAAGGCTGTAAATAAAACATTTAACATAGGAGTTTGTCTTTTAATGCAGTGTGGAGTTATTAAAACAATCCCGTGTTGATATGTTTCTTAGATATGGTGTACTTGTACATGAGTTTAACTCCCTCCATCGTAATTTGTCCTTAGCTATATTTGATCTTACTTATTATTCGGATTTAGTTTGTTTTTATGCAATTGAAACATTTTTTGAAATTGTGGATTTCCTTTGTTTGGGTTCTAGTGCTGCTAGTGAGGAATTAATTTCCGAAATGGCCATACAGCTCATTAAGATTTATTGCAGTTGGAGTAAACATATATGTTATGGTCTCATGTTCATTTACTCCATATGCTTTCGTAAAATATTACAAATATATAACTTTTGTTTCTTTGCCATATAATTTTAATGAGTTGAAGGTACTGTAACCAATGATTTGTCATACGAAACCCTATTTTATGAATAAGCGGGCAGAATCCAGCTGCCACTTTTTGGTGCAAATCGATCAAAATTCGACGTTTCTGGACATCCTGTAGATTATAAATCCTGTATCTTCATATTGGTTTAGGTGTTCCGTGATTTTCATTGGAAATGAAAATTGACTCTGCTGGTGGACTGTTAGTCCCCGAGGGTATTTACGAACCCAGTAGCCAGTACTTTGGTGCTAGTCCGAAAACCGATTTTATTTGAAATCTTGCAGTATCTAAAGAAAATTTTGTTAAAAACTTCAAGGAGTATCTCCCAACTGCTTAGCCCTGGCCTTTGATGATTTTTGGCATTCCCTTTTAGATCCTTTTGATAATTTGTTCTCTGTCAGCTTTACACCTATTTCGGTTTATGGATTTCCAAATGTTTTGATTTTTTTCTGCACCGAAGAGACATAAGTTGTCAAAATATGCATATGCAGAAACTAAATTTACAGTAACTTCGTTATTTTGTTGGTGATTACCACAGGGCTGACGCCTCTGCTTGTGGACTGTTAGTCCCCGACGGTATTCACCGATCCAGAAGCTAGTACTTCGGTGCTTGCCCGAAAACCGATTTTATTTGAAAACTTGCAATATCTAAATTTATGAAAATTTGGTTAAAACTTAAGGAGTATCTCCCTACAACATAGCTCTGTCCTTGTTGATTTTGGCTTTCCTTTTTAGATCCCATTTGTTATTTGATGAAAATAATTCACAATAACTTCGGTATTTTGCTCTTCAATATTAATATGTCTAATTACTCTTAACTTGAATATGCAGTCTGCGGACACAAGCACTTTTTTCCATTCGGTCGAAGGATCCTATTAAAATCTGCGATTGAAAACTATTAGACCTACCTATGTTTCGTATGCTTTCCTTTAGACAGAAATGTTTAGGTCAAGAGGCAACCTTTTAAATTAGGCAAAATGTGTTTCTAAGCCACCTGACCCTAAAGGTCAATATTGACTATGGCGTCCGCCGACCTTCCATTAACCCTTTTTTACTGTAAAATCTACTGAAATTATTTAGGCAGCTGTATAAACTGCAAAGGAATAAAGCAAAAATTACTTGTTTTCTTCTCATTAGTCGAAAAAATAGCTGCCAGTTTATAACAGTGTAACATCCCAAAGAGAAAACGTATTTGTATCATCTCTTTGGAGACCTCAGAAGAAAACTTAACCAGCTTGTAAATGCAATATTGTGTATTGAATGTCCTCAACAGGAATGCTTATTTGTTCTCATCGGTAAAGTACATGACAAGGTTTTACATTGGAAAGACATATGGTCAACTGAAGCAGAAGGGACTAAACTGTTCATGTATATGACAGGTGTCAAAACATGGCAACCAGACGAAGAACATATTTTGATCATCCTAAATTGTTGAAACAAAAGTGAATAAAATGTACAGGGATAAAATTTGATAATTATGTATCTCATGATCCCATTAAAACGACAGATTTTGTTCTAATTTTTTTAGCGCTTTGAACAGCTACAGCGTCGAATGCAGTTTAAAATTTGAACAATCTAGGATCAGCCCTGTGGACATTTACGTTAATAATTGATTTGACCGAGGACTCTGCAGAGATTAGGCCGTTTTTTGAGTAAGAATTCTACTCTACTGTCCGATAAAAAAAAAGCATAACTAGATATCAAAGTGGGATAATAACAAAATTACCAAACATAATTGTCTAGAGCCGAAGTCCCAAAAAGGCAAACACACAAAACCACCAGAAAAAATGTCATCCGCTATTATCCTGACTTGGTACAGGTATTTCAAAAAAAAAAATGGTGGGTTAAACTGGTTTTATGGCGCTCCAAAACTCCCCTGCCATTGAAGTAGTGCCCGGCAGCAGCAACCTCACAGCAAATGCTACTGAAAGGTCGTAGACAGGGAAAAGAAATGTCCATCCCAGTAGTTTGTAAAATCACAGTTCGGACAGAAACTTCAAATTTTCCCACAAGGGACTAATATCTATTTTAAAACTTTTTAAAGAGCGTATGAGACGGAATTTTTTGAAGCCTTGATTTATAAGGAGGTCACAGAGATAATTACGTCTAATGAAAAAAGTCTGCATAATTTGTGCTAGCTCTGATGTAATAAACAAACTGTATAACATACACTCCGTAAGCAGGATAAGTTGGCATATTACTGGCCATGGGGAAATTGATAACTTAAGGATTATAGTCGGTCCTTTTGTAGTATAAATAAGTACCTAGAATTTCGTCAAATTCGAGATGCAAGTCGTTGGTGAGGCTTTCAGCAATTCCACAGAAAACAAAATGAAAACAATATACATGTAACAACTTAGTCAATAGATTGTGCGCTCACAAGGATCGCACATTATAAAAATTTGCCATTTTTAATATTTTGGTGAGTGTTTAACCTGTTACATTGTCACATAAAAGTACATAAAATTTTCATTAGAACCTCATCGTCTATAAGTGATTTCAAATTAATTTGGGGTCATGTTTGACAGGATAAAACAACGTCTTAAGTAAAAAATAAATTTTGTACAACGTTTTCTATTCTTAAATATTGTAACACATTTAAGAGTTGCACATCTCAACGGTTTTCAACTAAAATGTCTATTTTTGGGTGGTCTTGTTCATCGAAAAGATTCTAATTTGTATCGTTATGTAATGTCAAAAGAGATTCATATCAAAACTGGTTGAAGGCAATTTGGAAGCAAACTTGATAAAGTAAATTAAATGCATAAAGAAAATAAAACAAAAATTATGAAAGCCCCTGCCTTTCAATAAAAGAGGTAGGGCGCTTACAGCGAGGATTTTGTTCATTACTAGGGTCATTTTCTAAAGTTGTCTTCAAATTATGAAATTTAGTATATTCACAGAAACAAAATACTGGGGTTTTGATAAGATGATAAAATAGTAAGGTAAGATGCTGGGAAAGTGATTTTTTAAGTCTTTGAAAAAGGCCGAAAATGCATTTTTGCATTTTAAAGTCAATTTTCCGACCTTTGAAATGGGAAGCCGCAAAGAAGCACATACAGAACCAATTAAAACCAAGGTTTTTACGCAGGTCTTTAAAATCAAAGTATGTAAAAATAAATTTCATTTTGGTTCTCGAGGTGCTACATGTTCAAAATTGAATTTTTCTGTAAAAAAAATCAGATTGATTTTTACCGGCGCGCTTTATATAGTTTAAATTTCATAATGAACAAGTTATCTAGGTAGCTCAGTCGGTTACACAGAGGAAATTCAAATTTATCGTATATTACATGTATATACCAAGGATCGAATCTCGACCAGAACTTTTTTTGTCTTTGTTTTCGTTTTCTTTGTTAAATGTTGTTACGCTACTTTTTGATGTAAATATTGGAATCTATATTTTCATGTGTCAAAATGATTAATTTCTACGCCGTATAAAAAAACCACTGAAATTAATACGAGCACGTGAACATAGATACAAACTTCTTCAAGTTTTCTGTGCATACATTTCAAACATTAATGCTGTTGGAGCCAATAACAATATAACGGATACCACATTATCGGCAACTTTAATTTCATAGGGTCTCTAATTAGTAATAAGGGATATTGAGTAAATGCACATGAGACAAAGTCTCTAAAATTCACGGTGAAACAAAGCAATGGAACAACGCTTTTATTGTTGTGCTTCATCTTGGCTTTCAACATTGAGCTTTGGTAATACATCATAGTAATTTCAAGCCCCGAGCACTGGTTTGAGCGGAATTCATTGTTTATCATTATTTATGGATGAGGGATGGTCAACAACAAAACTTAACTGGCAAAGTGTTATTACAATCGCTTTCATCCATTGCCCGAAAAAGATTAACAGAAGACAATCACAACACTTAAATAACCGCAGGGCACTCATGGAGTCAAAAATAAAAAAAAAACTTGGCATAACAAAATCATGAGATGTAATCCTCATTCAAAATTTTGAAGTGAACTTCGCATTTTTCATGCGTAAGTATTTGTTTTAAAAATGGAAAAACGTGTGTGGTCAAATTGACTTTACCGGATCTAAGCTAAAAATTTTGCACGACTATGTAAAAATACCGTACACTTCTAAATTTGACAAGTACTTATAAACAAATTATATACTTTTGAGAAAAAAACAACTTTTTCAAAATCTCTATTATGTTTAACCGCGTGCGATTGTCACAGAGAATGGATTAACCTGACATGGGTAGTGTCACCTTTTACCTGTCGACAGGTGATCCAGTATTAACCAACTGGATCTTGCTCATCAATTAAATTTTCCTACCTGTTCGCCCTCAAAATAGAAAAATCCAGCACTCAGAATTCTTAACCTGTCTTGCAAAAACAAGTAAAATTCACATGTACACAGCGATCTTAGCATGTTTTTAATCATAACGATGTCATTTTTCAGTCATGTATGTTCAGTCTTGATCTACATGCAAAACTTTAGAGAAATTAATGTTCAAATAAAGCAGAAATGATAAAATTTCCATCATCTAAAGGAAGTGAAACTGACTTTAAAAGATTTGTTTTCGGTTCAAAGCACAAATTCTTTTAAGTACAGATGATTCGTATTTTTGGGGTGGTTAGGCTAACTGTCTATAACTTAAAGGTACTCCTTTGTACTTTTTTACTTGATACAAGATTTATCGAACCTCATTTTACTTAAATCTCATATTGTTTCTTTGAAAAACATTCCCGGTTTCTTATACCCCTAGCATGATTGTACTATTTAAGTTCCTTCAAGGTTACCTCTAATTTGGTATATCCAAAATTACATTGTTTTCCGTGTGCTTTTGGTTTGTAGGTTTTGTAAGTTGTCACAAGGAAACTGAACTTTACTCATAGGTATATATGTTTATTTGTATATTTTATCTGAAATGTAAAACTTCCACGAGCTGGCATGGTAACTTTTTGACCCGCCCAAAAATACTTTTTGTATCTAGAATCTAGAACGCGACCAAGACCTTCACAACCCGGAAAAACAAGCTTGTGGTCACAAATAATTATAACAAGCCACAGAACATGTTTTTTTCTTGTAAACATAATTACTACTTGGTGTATAAATACCAGAAATCTCATACTTTTCATTCATACTTAAACCAAGTCATCTAAGGATAAATTCAATAATTTGGTAAGATTTTTATCTGAAATTAGACTGAATTCTTTAATTTCGCAAGAAAAAAAAAAAAAAAAAAAAAAAAAAAAAAAATGCTTGCTTATGTTGATTGCATTTTGAACTTATTATATTTGCAGATCTCATCAGACAGCAGAAATGTATCTGGCAATAGTGGATAGTATTGTATCAAAGCTTGCTTTTTGTTATTGTATGTTGCTTTCCCATGTTTGTGCAGTATTAATCAATATAGACAGATACAAAGGTGAAATCCAAGAAACTCATAATTTACTTCGAGCAAGACAAAATGCCGCAGATATGAAATATATGGTAAGTAGAGAAAGGATAAGTTAGTAGAACATATAGTACAAATAGGAATAAATTAAAAACATATTTGTCTCAGTGCTCCTAAATGGGGCATAAATTGCTATGTCAGTGAAAGTTTGCATATGCCCCAAAGTCTTGAAATCATTGTATTTCTCTTAAATTACAAAGCATGAAGACTACACGATTTATTTTTATTTTTGATAGCAAAATTTTATTTTTAACAAAATAAGAAGAAACATTATAATTTATGTTTTATCTATTGCATCTTTTTATGGTTTAGTATTGGGATAGTGAACTAGAAGCACGTGCTGGTATGTGGTCAGAGAGATGTAGATTTGAACATCAAATGCGCGGTTTCGGGGAAAACTTAGCATTTCTGTCAAGTACTGGTCGACCTCCTCGACCTATAACAACCATTCGAGATGGTATAAGAAACTGGTACAATGAGATCAGATTGTGGATTGGTAGAAGTCCAAGACAAAGAAGAGAATTCTGTGGGGCTGCCTGTCATTACACTCAGGTACGTGAAATTTTAGATGAATTTCCATATCATATTTTTCCATATCTAAAACAAATACAATTCATATCACAGCTTAACTAGTCAATTATACTCTTCGACACAAGCTGCACGACTCAGACATCGCTGAAATCGTTGAAAAAACCCCTTTTCTTTCTAATAGAGACCAACAGCCATCCCTGATTTTAACCAACCTGGATCCAGACAGGATGAGATTTTGTAAACATTTGGAGTCCGGCGTCCGTCCGTCGTAAACTTTTCATTTACAGATGTTTTCCTATGAGACCACTGGACCAACTGGAACCAAACTTGGCCACAGTGGTCCTTAGGTAGTCCCCAGTCAAATTTACCTTCCGGCAGGTCATCGACAAAATCCTAGATGGACGCGACCGGAGAACGTAGTTTAACATTAGACTCTTTGAAAACACGTTCAAAGATCTTCCGTTATATTACTAGCCGCACAAGAATCAAATTTAGTCACAGTGGTCGCGTCGTTAAAGGTAACCGACAGGAGCATACTTCATTCAAGATAGCCACTAAAGGGAACATAGTTTAACATACGACCCCATTGAAAACACATTCAAAGATCTAATTGTACTTCTCCAGTTATAACCAAACTTGTTAACAATGGTCCCTAGAAAGTTATGTCCCAAAAATATATCTGACAGGTCAATACCTCATTGGAGATGGCTTCGAATGGTAACATACATCTAGACCCCTAGATGCTTTGTTTTGGGTTGTTTTATCCTGGATATGGAATGTTGTCTCCTTGACATTTACCCCATTTCCATTCTTTTTCATATTTATCATTGGACCGTACGGAAACATATTTTGATTTTGGAACTTTCCCTTTCCTCGTTCTTGCTTCGGTATTCGTTTGCCGATGTATTCAAAAATCCAAGAAACTACTAGTCCAATAAGAACCAAGAGTTTAGCATTTGACCCTACAGAAAAACACATTAAAGATCTTCTTTTGATAAATTATTTGTCCAATCAGAACCATTAGTTCTTAGATGGTCACTATGAAAGAGGTATCAGAGATGACCGTATTTCATCCAAGACAGCCGCCAGTAGGGAACTTAACTTAATATTTGACCCTACGGAAAACACATTCAAGCATGTTTTTTGAAACCATAGGCTGCATTATAACTGAACTTAGTCACAGGGTCTGTAGTTGGTTCTCACTGAACAAAAACAATTACCAGCTTCGTACCTTATCCAAGATGGCTGCTATCGGGGAACATAGTTTAGCATTGAACCTGTTGAATCTTCTCAGGAACAATATGTCCAAATAGAACCAAACTTAGCCACAAAAGTATAAAGTAGGTTCGTACCTCATCATAGACGGCCAGCGGGAAACAAAGTTAAACATTGGACGCTATGGAAAACACATTTATCTCCCCCCAAAAAACTGCCATTCCAATCAGAACCAAACTAAGTCGGAATAAATTTTTCTCATTCAAGCTTCAGAGGAGAGATAGTTTAATATTAGATCCTTCGATTTTAAGGGGCATTTTCTCTAGAAACTACTTGTCTAATTAGGACCAAACTCAGCCACAATTGTCCTTAGATAGTCCCTTCCAAATAGGGTATCCCGCAAGTTCGCACCTAATCTAAGATAAACCTCTGATACTTCTAAGTCATTCATGGTCCAGGTGAGTGATACTGGCTCTTGAGAGCCTCTTCTTTAGTTTTGTATTAATATCGTGAGATAAAAATCTGTACATTTCGTCGCATGACCCTATAATTTACGGTTGAATTTGAAACATTTCTTCCAAAAATATTTGTAATGGTTAGTTAATTAGTTTATTTTAAAAATTAAGATCAGACAAACTCCAAATCTGAGCCTCATTTCATTGCATCAAGTTAAAGTTTATGCTTTATGTCAATTACAGATGGTTTGGTCTAGAACCAGCCGATTAGGATGTACTGTCAGTTACTGTCCAGTATTGTCAGATGACAGAGGAAGAACTTACAGAAATGCAATGTATTTTGTTTGTTTTTACTATCCACAGTGAGTACAGCATTTACAGTAATGAATACAATACATGATGCATGTTGCTTTAGTTCATTGCAGTTTCGGAGATATTGCTTTTGTGTTGAATATAAAAACAAAATAAAATTGAATTGAGATGTAAAATAATATTCTATATTCAAATGAAAGATAGTCTTAGGCCACAAATTTCTCATAATTGGAAAACAATATCAGTGAATAAAAGATAGAAGTTTTTACGTCAGGAAGCTACGATATTGCATTTCAACGTGGTTATGATTGTCATCTAGCAGCTCTTAAATTGTTAAATTGACTTGAGCATGTTTTTATTTTATTTGGAGTGATGAAATTGGAAAATAACCATCTGTACAATCTTTAGAACATAATCACATTAAATTCAAGTGTTTCCGTTATCAACACCTTTACTTGGATGGTAATTCCAATGTTTTTGTGCTGTCGGAATGCAGATATGTAAAGCTCAAATAACATATCTGCAGTTTCTATATTTTCTAACTTTCTAATGTCGTACATCTTTTTCCCAACAGAGGAAATATTGTGGGACAACCCGTGTTTTTGAATGGACCACCTTGTTCCAGATGTCCCGGTGGACGCGAACCTTGTATCAGAGGGCTTTGTGCTGGACAAGGTATGTTTGATAATACATTTAATCAAAAACTTTAGAACTTTTAAAATTTTTCAGCATGTATAAGTCCACACCAACAAAAGTAGAAACCGAATGTCGAGATAAGAATTAGTATCGTTAGTAAATGCAATGGTGAACGTTGTGATAAACCTAAGTTGTATGGAAAAATGGTCATTACAATGATCATAATCACAATAGAAATTATGACCAATGTGCATAATTTTTTAGCATTAAGATTTTGAGACTCGTCCACGAACTTCATTAAGTTAATCGTTAAAGGAGATTACACACATCATCAACGGGATTTGGCAAGATAAAGAGTGGACACGTGTGTCTCTACAATGGCGTATGCTCATATTGCAATTAGTCCGTTTATATGGTGTACTTGTTCATGTGATAATTTCTCATTTAAATGTTTTGTCAAAATTTAACGTTTTGTCTTAGTTAAAAAAGATAAAGCTATTCTGTCCATCTGTATATATATTGTAAACATCTCCCGATTTTAGTTGCCAAGTTTACTTAAAATCACCTCGCTAAGTGTTGCATGGTTGTTTAGTTGTAGTATTTTCTTTGGTGCTTTTGTATGGCAATGCATGACGGAGGCGGTAAGAGTACTTTACTCGAATATTTCATGTTCGTCGTTGATCCTGCATCCAAGCCCAAGGAAAAATGCACGAGTGACGTTGTTTGACAATAAGCAAGTCAGTTTCGCTCATATGGGTGCTAGAGAGTCATCTTGAACTTACTGTTAGGTATGGGGTGGTACTGTTCTCATGTTGTCTTCAATATGAAGAAAACAACAAAACCGTTGTTCATTTGCGTAACCTTGCCAAGTATTTGTTGGGATTTTGTCCAATGTATATTTACATCATATCCTTTCTTTTGTTCTTGACGGGATTCTGAATTGGAATCGATTTGAAATTTGGTTTGGACTGCTTTGAGAGTCTAATTTAGTAAATGGGTCTTTGATGGGTTGTAGGTGTCGCTGTAAACAACGAAGCACAGGTTCGACCATCTTTTATTTTCATTTTACCATAATGTGCTGAAGCAGATGCTGTATTTATTAACTTTCACATGGAAGGAAAATCTACAATCTTATGAATTTTATCTTAGTGTCTTAAAAATTAAATGAGGTACTGACACCTTTGATAGCGACAAGTAATAGGGATTTATTCACCTTACTACATTAAGTTACCGAACAAATGTTCATCATATTTTGGAATTTGTATCAGATTTCGGAACTCCTCTGTTTTTCTCCAGTTCAATGGCCTAAAGAATTTGGCACACGGACCCGGACTTTTTATTTCATAAATGTCATCTAAGACAAGTTTTCATTAAATTCTTGATATAACTTCCCGGCATTTAGACAAAAAATAGTCCTTATGCTAAATTAAGGAAAATTCAGAGAAATCCATTTCACAAAAATTTCTTTAAAGTCTTGTATCTCCGTCAAAAAAGCACACGGACCTTTACGATTTAATTTAGTCTACAATGCTTCATCAATTAAGACAGGTTTCAAGAAATCCTCGATATAAACAGCATCGGGATTGAGCCACCTTATGAAAAACAGAATTGAATCATCAATCTCATTATAACTTGATTTTATTGATAAATTTTGAATCTTGTTTTGTGAAAGTACACGTTATTAATGCTTTTTTAAGCCAGAATGTTTCTGGAATACCAATGCTAAAATTCCATAACAAATTGTGACTTTAGGTGAACTCGACAAAAAAGAGCCATACAAATACAGAGATATGAAATTCGGTTAATCCTACGCAGAACTGTAAAATGACGCGTGTGCGAGATTCCGCTCGCGACTCGCAAGTTTGTGATGAATCCAAAAAAAAATTGATTCGGCGATTATTTCATGAAAAATC
The DNA here is from genome assembly GCA_002080025.1 of Modiolus philippinarum. Classification (NCBI taxonomy): domain Eukaryota; kingdom Metazoa; phylum Mollusca; class Bivalvia; order Mytilida; family Modiolidae; genus Modiolus; species Modiolus philippinarum. Next base: position 132,280 of record MJUU01008298.1, read on the forward strand.
AAATTTATCTACATTTTATCGCGGTGGTGGGGATAAGTACATGTAAACACTCATAAACTGACACAAAGTTTTATGTAAACTATAACAAAATGTTATGCAATCTTAAACGAAGCAGTTTTTAATGTGGCGTATATTGTCCCGTATTGTTCCATCACGGTTATGCAATGTCTTTGCAATGTCCTGTGTAATAGTAACAATTTGCAGTTGTTGCCAATCTCGATAATGTATATTTACCTTCTGTGAACCTTGTACTGTCGATAGTAACTTCGTAGTTCTTGTTTGGATTTCTTTTTAAACTGCTACCCTACATTGACCATGGAAAAAGTATTTATAAATATAATTTGAATGTCAGTTTTGATGTAATGCTCTGTGGAAATGCATATTAATAACTCCAAATGCCAGAAATCGAAAATGGTCTACTTTAAGTCTCACAAATAACGTATTGTTGATTTAACCATTCTTTTTAGAGGCTATTTAAGATACGTTATTCATTAAATAAGATATGTTGAATGCTTATGTGATCTACCACGACTGATTTCTGCTAAAACACGACACTGAAACACTGACACACTCTAGAAATAAGGAAAGACCATCTAATTTATATATTGCAGATATTAATGGACGTCGACGCCGTAGCGTTACAGAGTCCTGGTTGTGTCAGTCACCTAAACTATCATGTACAAGTATAAATGTTTTATCCAAATGTCCACAAACCTGCTCCGCAAAATCTAAAGGTAGTTATAATTACAAATTTTACATCGTTTTTTTTCGTTTCTTTGATATCATATACATTTACAAGTTCTCGAAGTAACAATTATGATTAATTATACAAATTTCCCAAATTTTACCAACACCTGACCGCTGTGATAAGAATATTTCTCACCTCTAGAGAGAGAACAACTCACGTGAAATTTCCCGCCAAATCTATTCGGAACATTATCATCGGTGTTTTACAATATGTCATTAGTGAAACGTTTTCTACAACTTAAACTCGTTAATTATAAAAATTCTTACATCTTGGCAAGCCTCGTTTCAAACATTTGCAAAATTTATTTAACTCGATGTGAGAAATTTCATAATCAACGTAGTTCTCGTCGAGAGGCATGTTACTGTAAAAATAATAGATGCGACTCTGATAAAGTCATTATCAATGTTACATGTTGACATTCATTACATTGATAATAAATTTGTCGAAACAATTATTGGTGATAAGGGATTGTTTGTTATCACCCATCTGTTTAATGGGACTCTTGGAGGAAATATCTACATCTACAGTTGGACGAAAAATAAAACACACGATGAACAAAATATTTGATTGCAAGTTTAAGTTAGCAGAGAAAAAATATAAATATCATGTCTTCATAACTGAAAAACAATTTCATTGAGCAATTTCAGCTATAATATAAACTTGAAATAGTTGTATGAACGATCATCTACAAATACACAATAAAAAATACTGTGCTTTTGATAAGCCATGTTAAACATGTAAAGCTTTGAAGTCATGGCCATAAATATGACATTCTGAATAATAAATAGTTATTGAACCTTAACTTTTTATTAATATTACTCATTAATTACACAACATCAAATCTTATTTACAGATGTGTGATGTATAAAACAAATGACAGTATATATGTTGGAATGAAGATGATGTGTATAAATTAATTTATTATTGTTGTGTACATGTATGTATATAATACATTGTGAATATTTTTTTTAAAAATAAAACCATTTAAAGTGATGTTTACTTAATTTACATATCCCGTGACACGAAGTGTCTGTCTGTCTGTCGGTTCGTTACAGAAGGTTTCCGATTGGTAACATACGATCTGCAAACTTTGCGTATTTGCATTTATTTTACTACAAAACTCAGACCATTTTATTTTGGGTTCAAAGGTATATTTAGGTCATGACGGTTTTGCTTCTTGAAACTTACGAAATTTGTACAATATGTCAATGTATCATGCAATGCACCATTAGTATTTTTTAATGGGGACATTTCTCCTCTTTGTTCAATTTATGTATGGTATCGTCTCGAACAGAAATGAAGATATATTTTTTTCAGTTTTTTTAACGGTATTATTATTAGTCAGTTAGCATTAAAAGGAATGAGGAGGGGAGGTACACGGCGATTGTTTTAAATATACACACTGTTTATATTTGCCCTTTCTTTTAAATATCACCATTTATAATGAAGAAACATAATGAAGAAATTTTCCTACCTATGAGATATTGTTTTTTTTTGCAATGAACATAGCATACTAGCCTTTTCAAATAATGTATGCCCATAGAACTGAAATCTTTTCTTCCAAGTCAGATAAATTAATATTAAAATAGTTGTATATCTTTTTTTGTAAAGCTAATTACCTATTGTTATTATATCCAGAGACATATAAGACACCGGTTTATAGGTCTCTGTTATATCACTTTCACTAACGCCTTATTTAAATTGTTATATTTTGTAACATTTGCACGTATTTTAATTCAAGTAAGATTAATAAAATTTCATTACAAGAATTTGTGACTTTTTAAGGGTTTGCCAAATAAAACATTGTAGAAAATGACAAAAGCCATACATCCATCTCTACATCTCTTAACAGTTTACATCAAACAACGAATTCTGCCTTTTTGTGGCAGAAATCAGCTAAGGATAGAGCTTTGCATGATGAAGATACTCCTTGGATTTCAACAAAATTTACAAAAATTTAGATAATGCAATTTTCCCAATAAAATCGGCTTTCGGATGAGCACCAAAGTACTGAACCGGTGAATACCCTCAGGGACTAACAGCCCCAAAACAATTTAGTTTCTGCATATGGCCAAAGAAATTGTCAAAAGAAAAAAAAACAATATAAAAAAATAAATTAAAGCGAAAAGCTAATCAATGCAAAGACTAGTTCTTAGATTCATATAATATTGCAGTGTTGCATTATTTTAACCCGAAAGAGAGTTACTTTCATCGGTCACTACTATTTCGACAGAACTTGAATTTATCCATAAGCCTACTGCAATTGTACAATTGTTAAAACTTATTTCTCAACTTAAGATGTAAATTGTTCAACTGATTAGAAATACTGAAAACAACTTATAAACTATTTTAAACTGTTGGCAAGGGTATTCACCAGCTTAATAGTTTGTCTGACATGAAAAAAATACCTTGCATTTTATAGAAATTTACCGGCGTTTTAAATTTCCGCAAATTAGCATCACGTTTCCGGAAAAAAGTACATGTATTACTTTCCCGGAAAAAAATGTTTACGTTTCCGGAAAAGTTATATTATATTTCAAGAAAAAATTACCTTTCCGCAAAAGAAATATTTTACCTTTGTAATTTTTTTCGAAATTATATCCACAATTAAAAATTTTATTTTCAACCATTTATCAATTAGAAGAAAATAATAATCATTAAAAATGAGGATCAATACACGACTCAATAAATTTTGAACGTTTATACCTTTTTAAACCAGCAACTTTGGCCATTTGCTCTTCTTTTCGTACTTTTTTGTACTAACGCATCAGTTACAAGAACCATGATAGCCCACAAAAGATTATTGTTTTGATACCTTTTATCAGAAATTCATTTTGGTGGGTTTAAAAATTGGGCATTTTTACCTTTATGTGCACTTAAGTGAACATTTTCAAATTTCTACTGGATTTATCATTAAATTGCTGCACAATATTGACGGTAATTTTGTATCGAATATCTTTCTTGACCATTAAAAATACATTAAGATAGTTATGAAAGCTACCTTATGAACCAGGTAAAATTTCGGAAACGTAATACATGAAAATTTCCGGAACCGTAAACTTTTAATTTGCGGAAACGTACTAGTTAACATTTGAAAAAATTCCGGAAAAGTAATGCTCCCAAATTTACTGTTTTTATCAAAATTCTAACTATGACACTCGGTGGATGTCCTTGGTACTGAATTTTGCCTCCTAATTCGATATTTTTGGTAATGAGTACCTCTTTTTGACTACTTTGGATTATGGCTTTCCGTAAGTTTGATTTTAATGCTACCTATGAGAGGTTACGAAATTTACCATTCATTACGCAACTTAGGTATTGATTGTATATTTTAAATAGACGACTGAGCAACTTCCTTAAAAAGAAGTAATCTATCAGACTGATAATAAGTGATAACCTTGATTTGCAAAGAAATATTCACCACATTTTCAAGAGTAAGAGCGACATACCACTCGCTTATAAAACACACGATAACAAGAGCTGTCGCTAAATGGCAGCCAAATATACCCCCTGAATCGATATGGTAAGTGCAAATTTAAGTTGGTGTGGACACAATACAGGTGTGGACACCGTACAATTGTGGACACAATACAACTATGGACACAATGATATAATCTTCAAGAAAGAAATTTTCACAAGGGTTGCAATGAAAATACTCTGTCAAAGTCAGACAAATATAAAATTCACCCTTTTTAGCCCATTTAACATTTTACACAAAAATCATATGCATTAGAAAAATTTCATTACAACTCTTTGAAAACAACTTTTCAAGAGGATTACAATAAAAAAAGTGTGTCTCTCGAACAGTTTGATTTCAAAATATATACGCTTTATATTATCTCTTTGAAAAAAAAGATCATTGCAGAAGAAATCAATGAAAGTCACAGTCAAATATCTCTCCTTCCTGGTTTCGTAAATTAATTACATTCCTTCATGCACATCTCCATATAGTGTTCTTTTTTTCTCTAAAGTTTCATCAAAATCTTTCAAGTGGTTTAAGAGGAGTTGTGCTTACGAGGTATTACCAATACACAGGGAATCAACGAAATGTCAAAGTCAAATGATCTCCCCTTCCTTATTTCTGACTATAATTATATTCCTTCATGCACATCTACATATAGTGTTCTTTCTTTGTGTAATGTTTCATCAAGATCCTTCAAGTTGTTTAAGAGGAGTTGCGCTTACGAGGTAACCCGCACATAGGGAATCAAGGAAAAGTCAAAGTCGAATTATCTCCCCTCTCTGGTTTCGGACAATAATTATATTTCTTCATGCACACCTCAATATAGTTTCTTTCCTTTGTGTAAAGTTTCATCAAAATCCTTTCAGTGGTTTAAGAGGAGTTGCGCTTACGAGGTAATCCATACCTAGGGAATCAATGAAAAGTCAAAGTCAAATTATCTCCCCTTCTTGGTTTCGTACAATAATCATATTCCTTCATGCACATCTCCATATAGTGTCCATCCTTTGTGTAAAGTTTCATCAAAATCCTTGATGTGGTTTAAGAGGAGTTGCGCTTACGTGAAGTGTGGACAGACGAAAGGACAGACGGACGGACAGACAGACAGGGTGATTCCTATATACATAAAGATGTATTCAAATTCTTTGGACGAGTAAGCAGTTAATGTTTCATAACTGATATCCTATAATTCATATTACAAAAAAAAAAAAATAAACACAACATATGTATTTCCCTTTGTAACACAGATGTATTGTATTGATAAATTAAACAGTGAATAGATGTTGTATTTCTAGCAAATGCTTGCTTCAGTAATTGTCTGAAATCCGGTAAAGGTAAAAAAAAGGTATAAACCATTCATGGTATACGGCTTTATTTATGAAATACACTATCGTGTTGTGATGCATAAATATAATCATGAAGAAAAGGAAAAACTAATATAGGGGATCCTACAATTGTTATATGAACAATTGGTTTATTTAGATTTAGACAAATATTTACGTTCCTTGTGCAACAGGAAAAGCGCCCGGTTAAATGAAGATTTTATAAGTTGCTTATTGTATTTAACTATTCATTCTCGTCTTTCCATCTGTAATTTTGTTTACAACAAAGTAAATCAATATTCAAATGATCAAAAATAGAGGAAAAAAGTTTCAACCACATTTTCATTGGAAAAAATATTATAATTTTCATTTGGAAAAAAATGCCATAATTATAAACTCCCTCGAGAACTACCTACACAGCTAAATCTACATATTAATCAGTACTCTAGTTTGGTTTCATGTATATTTAGACTATAACATTTCGTAATAGTGTTCATAGAAATATGAAATATATTCTCATATATATTCTAATGACTGGAGTGTGATTTAATCAACCATTTAAATGAGGATGAATTTTATGGAGCTAGTGACTCTTAAGACTAAAAATCAATGAGAGGTAAGAAAAACTGTACTTTATCACCAACGTCAAACATTTCCATTATACTACTACAATTTTTTACAAACCTCCTTCTGAAAGCCATATCGCAGTTAATATGAATAAACTAGGAAAAATGAAAAGTTTACGAAGTATTGTGATTATCTTAAAAAAAAATTATATCGTTGATATATTAGAACAGCGTTTTTTTTATTTTTAGGCGACATTTCCCATGCACCAAGTGAACTTCAATCAAGTCTCACCCCTTTTCTTGCTTTATTGTTGTGTATTTTATTCGTTCCTTTAACAGTTTTTAATATCTCAGTAAATTCTTATGCGATCAACATTTTAACAGAATCCTCAGAGACAATAAACACAGGGAACTTTGCTAAAAATAAGCGATTAGTTAAAAGGGAAAAGTTAAAATTCCAAGCTGATTGGGTAGTCTGACACACCACCCCACTGTCGTGGGGTGACTCACTCTATAGAGAGGGGGTATACTGCATTTACCTTGTCCGTCCGTTCGTCCGAAAAAATTTTCGTCACATTTTTCTCAGCTTCTACAAGTGGGATTGATTTCAATATTGGTATGTAGCCTCTATATGGTTAGTATTAGGGAACGTCCTTTTTTGAGTCCTGTCCGATGTGTACTTCCTGTTTGACGAAATGTGACTGTTACGAAATGTAGTGAAAACATGAATCTTTCGTCACATTTTTAGTTCGCCTCAACGAAGTTGAGGAGGACTATTGGAGTACCCCCGGCGTCAGCGTCTATGTCCGCGTCCACATTTGAGTATATTATCTTGGTAACTATAAAGGATAGGATCATCAAACTTTGTATACAGATGCATCTTGGGCTATCTCACAGCCTCCAAGAAAATTAGGACTCTTTGACCTATATTTTCCGCTTGAATGACTTACATTTAAGTTTACGTCCGAGTTCAGATCTCGGTCACTATACATGGTAGCATCATGTAACGTTGCATTTTCATGCATCTATGATGGTAGGTCAGCATCCAAGCAAAATTAGGTCACTTTGACCTATATTTTCCGCTTGAATGACTTACATTCAAGTTTACGTCCGAGTTCAGATATCAGTCACTATACATTGTAGGATCATGGAACATTGCATATGCATGCATCTCTGACGGTAGGTCAGCATCCGGGCAAAATTAGGTCACTTTGACCTATATTTTCCGCTTGAACGACTTTCATTCAAGTTTACGTCCGAGTTCAGATCTCAGTCACTATATATTGTAGGATCATGGAATATTGCATATGCATGCATCTCTGATTGTAAGTCAGCATCCAGAAAAATTAGGTCACTTTGACCTATATTTTCCGCTTGAACGACTAACATTCAAGTTTACGTCCGAGTTCAGATCTCAGTCACTATACATGGTAGGATCATGTAACCTTGCATATGCATGCATCTCTGATGGTAGGTCAGCATCCTAGGAAATTTAGGTCATTTTTACCTATATTTTCTGCTTGAATGACTTTCATTAAAGTTTAAATCCGCATTCTGATCTCAGTCACTATACATGTTAGGATCATGTAACCTTGCATATGCATGCATCTCTGACGGAAGGTCAGCATCAAGGCAAAATTAGGCCACTTTGACCTATATTTTCTGCTTGATTGACTTACATCCAAATTTACTGAAGAGTTCAGATCTCAGTCACTGTACATGTTAGGATCATGTAACCTTGCATATGCATGCATCTCTGATGGTAGGTCAGCATCCTAGCAAATTTAGGTCATTTTGACCTATATTTTCTGCTTGAATGACTTTCATTAAAGTTTAAATCCGCATTCCGATCTCAGTCACTATACATGTTAGGATCATGTAACCTTGCATATGCATTCATCTCTGACGGAAGGTCAGCATCAAGGCAAAATTAGGCCACTTTGACCTATATTTTCTGCTTGATTGACTTACATCCAAATTTACTGAAGAGTTCAGATCTCAGTCACTGT
>MJUU01008298.1:140569-161717 GCA_002080025.1 Modiolus philippinarum
TAGTGAAAACATGAATTTTTCGTCGCATTTTTCTCACCTTCTACAAGAGGGATTGATTTCAAAATTGGTATGCAGCCTCTATATGGTTAGCTGTAAGGAATGTTTTATTTTGAGTCCTGTTGGATGTGTACTTCCTGTTTGACAAAATGTGGACTTTGTCACGAAATGTAGTGAAAACATGAATTTTTCGTGGCATTTTTCTAAGCTTCTACAGGAGGGATTGTTTTAAAAATTCGTATGCAGCCTCTATATGATTAGTTGTAAGAAACGTCCTCTTTTGAGTCATGTCAGATGTATACTTCCTGTTTGACGAAAATTGGACTTAATTACGAAATTTAGTGAAAATATGAATTTTTGATCCAGGGTTCTAAATGAGTGAAGGTATACCTGGTTGCCATTCGGCGACAGCTCTTGTTGTAACTATTCCCTTTTACCGATTCAACTATACTGTTTCAATGCATACAAGTGTTCAAAATAATTGCCATATCTTTTTATAAAAGAAAACTGGTTAAACAAATACGGAATTCAAAACTCCTGTGAAACAGGAAAAGAATTTTGCCGAATGACATTAAAACATGCCAAAGATTAAAAAACGTATCTTGTTTCCAAGGCAACATATCTAAATAGTGACTACAAAAATGAGAAAATTAACGCTTAATCAATTTTATATTATTACGGTTAGCTATGATGAATATTTGATTGTAGGAAAAAGAAAAAATTACTAGTAAAATATACTAGTCGAAAAAGAAACGATCGATACGCCGCTATCAAAACACAAATATATATTTGCACCGACGAGATGTAATTCATCGTAATGCAGTCGTCGTATCTGTAACATTACAACTATAAACGTAAAGTTTATACACGTAAACTGTAATGGTCAATTTCCTCAGTGGAAATATGATTTCCATAATTTCACATCCTAAAACTCTAAACTTATTTTCAAGGCCAATATAAGCAGATTTACATGCTTATCCTGAGGAAAATATGTCCTCTAAGCTTGTCGCTGTCTACATACACTTCTATAATTTCAATCTAGCAATGTCACCCATGTTAGCAAGACGTGATACCCAATCGACAGAAAGCACAATAAATATCTTGTACTGAAGTCATGTGATATAAATAGTACACAACACTATTTAGAATTATCTTTGAGGGATCGTAGATAGTTGCAGGGTATTCCATCTTGCTAACATGCTTTGGCGCTGTGTACAATTGTACAAAGAGTTTAAGGTCAACCAAAAGTTCAATCCGTCTGTCAGATGATTTTGAGAATGTTAATTACATTGATAATTCACCAGGAAATCTTATTTATACTCCCATTGAATGTGTTTCCGGTAATCCTTTTTATTCTAATTTTCCCACTGCACTATCAAGAGAGGAGACTATAAAAAAAATCAGATCTCTGTTTTAGCATCCATTGGCATCAAAACGGATTGTGAAAACAATCAGTTCCCTCACATCTACTGGGACCTTAACTTCATCAGAAGCCATGCAACCAAAGATACATTGCGGGTCTCCCAGATGCACCACTAAGCCACATTCTAATCTCCTTACTACTTTATTGACTGCAAGATGGTCTGTAAAGCTACTGTTACAAAGCCTACTCCACGAGCGGCATCAATCAGATGTGGATTCTAAAATAATTTTAAAAATTCAGCTATCCTCAACCAGTCTCATTCATTGCCATAGCTTACAAACTTTCGATTTTTCTACTTTTTTACTACTCTGCTGACATAATAAACTGAAGACAACAATTTCTGATTTGATGCATCAATGTTTCTTCACTAAAAACGGAGGGAAATGTAGTAGAGAAAAGTGGCAGAGAAAGACAAACCATATTTTGTTAAGAACCACTATGAGTCAAACAAGAAGTACACTGAGAATGACTTAATCAAGATGTTCGAATTTTTGATCAGCAATATTTTTTGTCGAATTTGTAGGCCGCATTTTCCAACAGACAATTCGGATTCCAATGGTGATTAACTGTGTGCCACTTTTCCTTTTTCTTCACAAGCATGAGACAAAGTTATTACAAGGGCTAACTAAGAAAAAACTATTTAGCCGAGTTTTTCAATTTCAGCTTTTGCATCAGAGACGTTCTCTCTCTTAATAATCCAAAATTTAAGAAATATTTACTTCAATATCCATATGAGCTTGAAATTAAAGATTAAACTTTTACACCTACTTCAGCTTCGTACAAAGATTTTTTTGTGATACATTGAAGGAGAAATCTAAGCTAAATGACAAAAGTTGTGATCTCAACTTCCAAATTGTTAATTTTCCATTTCTTAGTAGCAATAAACCTACCTCTCTGGAGTGCACATTTCACGGTTGATTCGTTACTGTCGAGCATGTAGTTTATACCGTGATTTTTTTTTCAATAAAGCAAAACACTGTCCCAAAAGCTGCCAAGTCAGAGATTTGTTCACTGATAATGTGATGGGTGCTGCCAGTGGAGCAGAATTTGCTAACCCCTCCGGAGCACCTGATGTCATTCAGTTTTATGGGAGTTCAAACTGTTAGTGCGTTAGTGTTTTGCGTTGACTTGTATATCATATTGTTAAGCTTTAGTTTTGCCTTAGTTAATGATGTTTGCGTTTTTTTCCTGGTACAATGTAAATGTTTGAAAGTTACAAATGCGTTTTTTTTTCAAAATTGTACAATGGCACTGTTTGAAGGTGAGAGAAATAACAGGTACGAATGATTTGAATTGATTTTGTCTAAAGTTTAGAAAATAACATTAACCAATGAGTTTCCAACAAATCTTTCAAAACCATAAATTGGTCACTGACCGTGTGCCAGATGTCGCTCGTGGATCCAGACATGCTTACCCTTCCCGGGCACCGGGTGTCACTCCAAGTTTTCATTAGAGTTTACACTATAAATAACAAAGATATCGGGGTTACTAAAAGTGTCTTATTTCTGATTGTCGTGGTTTTGTTTTCGTGCCTTGTTGCTGTCCGATGTCCTTGTCCTCATTGAAATTATTGCAGTTGGAGTTAACATATGTGTTTTCGCCTCATGTTCATTTACTCCATATCTTTTCGTACATGAGATTATATCTTATGTGTGCACTTTGTTCAATTACTATTATCTATATTTATGCAAATTTTAAAACATAAGTAGGAAAAATGAAAGGATATGGAGTGAATGTACATGTGACAAAAACGCACACGATACATAGAAAACTCCAGTTTATCAAGGACAGGGCTTTTATTCCTGTCTTCATCTTGATGTCGCCTGAGGGTCTTCAACTAGAGGTGAACAATATTCACCCCCTCAAGCGAGATCAAGAAGGCCCCTAGCGTGCACTTAAGCGGTATTCTTGACAAAAATTATATCAAGGTCACTCCCTTGCTCCCCACCCGCCATGGAGTGCCAACTTGGGCGATGCTCAGGGTTATCCAGCTGAAAGCACCAGGGTTACAAGAAGAGAATAAAAATGTTGAGCAACATCGATCGCAGCTAAAATATGTCATTGAAGCAACACATGTCGGGAGCGGTCAATGAGAAAAAAGTAAAATCGGGCAATGTATGCCTACAAATATTTGTCATTAGGTAGCCCGACGAAAGACAAAAATAAGGACAAAAACAACATCGATAGACAACACGGGGCACATCGAAATAGATGTAGGCAAACCTTGCAGTGTAACTTTGGTTGAAAGGGCAAAAATAGTCGTGTGTACAGATTATAACATTTTAGTAAAAATAATGAAAATATTGAACAGCCAAATTGAAAAAAATAAATGAATTAGTAAACGTATGAGAAATTCTCACACGGACAAACACGCCATAACTGTAATATTATAAGAGCATACATCTCAAGCACGGGGAGACTTTCTACTGACTCAACGCAGCACGAGAGACAAACTCTGCATTAAATAGGAAAAATGAAAGGATATGGAGTGAATGTACATGTGACAAAAACGCACACGATACATAGAAAACTCCAGTTTATCAAGGACAGGGCTTTTATTCCTGTCTTCATCTTGATGTCGCCTGAGGGTCTTCAACTAGAGGTGAACAATATTCAGCCCCTCAAGCGAGATCAAGAAGGCCCCTAGCGTGCACTTAAGCGGTATTCTTGACAAAAATTATATCAAGGTCACTCCCTTGCTCCCCACCCGCCATGGAGTGCCAACTTGGGCGATGCTCAGGGTTATCCAGCTGAAAGCACCAGGGTTACAAGAAGAGAATAAAAATGTTGAGCAACATCGATCGCAGCTAAAATATGTCATTGAAGCAACACATGTCGGGAGCGGTCAATGAGAAAAAAAGTAAAATCGGGCAATGTATGCCTACAAATATTTGTCATTAGGTAGCCCGACGAAAGACAAAAATAAGGACAAAAACAACATCGATAGACAACACGGGGCACATCGAAATAGATGTAGGCAAACCTTGCAGTGTAACTTTGGTTGAAAGGGCAAAAATAGTCGTGTGTACAGATTATAACATTTTAGTAAAAATAATGAAAATATTGAACAGCCAAATTGAAAAAAATAAATGTGAGAAGTTCTCACACGGACAAACACGCCATAACTGTAATATTATAAGAGCATACATCTCAAGCACGGGGAGACTTTCTAAGGTTTTATTTCATCCATCGTAGTTTTGTCCTTAGCTATATTACTGATTATTCGGATTTCGTTTGGTTTTATGCATTTTAAACATATTTTGAAACTATGGATTTCCTATGTTTGGGTTGTAGTGCTGCTTATGAGGAATTAATTTCCGAATTGGCCAAACAGCCCATTAAAATTATTGCAGTTGGAGTAAACATATGTGTTATCGTCTCATGTTCATTTACTCCATATCCTTTCGTTAAATACAGGAGTTTGTCTTTTAATGCAGTGTGGAGTTGGTAAAACAATTCCCCGTGTTAGAGATGTATGCTCTTTATTTTTCTTAAATATGGTGTACTTGTACATGGGATTATATCTCATGTGTACTCTTCGTTCAATTACTACTACCAAATTTATGTAAATTTTAAAACCCAAGGTTTAACTTCATCCATCGTAGTTTAATCCTTAGCTATATTTGATATTACTGATTATTCGGATTCTGTTCGGTTTTATGCATTTTAAACATTTTTTTAAACTATGGATTTCCTATGTTTGCGTTCTAGTGCTGCTGCTTAGGAATTAATTTCCGAAATGGACAAACAGCTCATTAAAATTATTGCAGTTTTAGTTAACATATGTGTTATCGTCTCATGTTCATTTACTCCATATCCATAAAATATTTGTCTTTGTTTTTCTGTGTTTTCGCCATGTCTCTACACTTTGATCTTTATCTTTATGGATCTTTATAACAATCACATCCATTGTTCCTTCGGTATTCTACTGTCGTTATTTCATAAGTGTAGTATATTAATATTCGATTCTCATAATCTTAAACATTAGATTTAGAGAGAAGTAGCCTGGACATATAGAATAATGGTATTTTTGAAGGTCGAGACAGAAAATATCACCGTATCGCGCCGAGTCCGATAGGACGAGCTGTGATACTAGTGATATTTTCTGTCGAGACCTTCAAAACTACCATTATTGTTTTATCGGCAACATCGTAAGAGTCATGATGTCAATTTCATGACGTCATTGCCTGATATTTTCTTGTATCAGGTCAGTACGGAGATACTGACAATATCAGTCAGTAAGATCAAAGAGAAAATGTACATATTGCCGATAAATGTTCATATCAGTAAAATGTGCCCCTAGGTCGGCATTATCTGTAAAGTCTAAAACAAGTCGTTTTCATCATGCGTATAGCTCCTGTTTACGTTTTAAGCAGTTCGTATAAACATAAAAAAATTATGACAGAAATAGCATGTGAAATTATTTTCTGTAATTGACGTGACTTTCAATGTTGGTAACGACGTCCTGCCAAAGTATCATTTTATTCGATGTCAGTGATCGCCCTTTATACTGAGAATGTAAACAATACTGATGCCCTACATCCGATGCGTCTTATTTTTTTTAACGATACATGATTAAAAGGGAACGATACATGATTAAAAGGGGTTATAGTCTTTTTTCTTGCATGATATTCTTTTACTTTGCAATATCGAAAGGTTAAATATTTTGAAGTATAGGATTCTTGTTTAACATCAGCTATGACAATGTCATATTTTTGAAAAGACAATGACATTAAGAGAAAAATATTACCATAACCTGGAACTAATTTGTCACAGCTTTAACAGCTGTTGGTGGCAGATTGGATGAAAAAGGCGAATGGGTACTCGAGAAATGATCCATAACATTTATAAAATGATCATACCTGTACTATACTTATTCATATTTTATAAAACCGATAAAACGGAGAAAAAATAGTTGGAAATAAATGTAAAAATCGTTTTATGGACATTCTCTTAAAAAAGAAAATGATGAAAAAGGAAATTAAAAAAAAAAAAAAAACAAAACAAAAGTTAACTACATTTTCATGAGCCAATTTAAACGAAAACCAAAATGGTTACATATTTTGTAAAATTTCAAAGACAAAAGATGATTAACCTCCGTTTTGTTCTCTCTGTTCGCTATATTCAGTTTCATCTTTTTGTTACTCCTTCGCAATGTACAAGTTTCCTTTAAAATCATCATGGTGTCAGAGATATCAACCAGTGTTTTTGCAGACATGTTCATTGTCAAAACTGTAATCCAGTGTTTTTGTAGACACGTTCATTGTTTCTGTGTATATTAAGTAAATAGCAGGGAGTCAAAAATACCATACGTTGTTTCCGCATGCATGTTCATTGTTTCTATGTACAATGAATAGATAACATGGAGTCAGAATCTCTGCAGACATGTTAACTGTTTGTATGCACAGTATGCAGGTAGCATGGAGTCAGAAATATCATCCGATGTTTCTGTACACATGTTCATCGTTTCTATGTATATTAGGTAGATAGCATGGAGTCAGAAATATTATCCGGTGTCTCTGCAGGCATGTTCATTGTTTCTAGTCATATTGGGTAGATAACATGGAGTCAGAAATATCATCCGGTGTCTCTGCAGGCATGTTCTTTGTTTCTAGTCATATTGGGTAGATAGCATGGAGTCAGAAATATCATCCGTTGTCTCTGCAGGCATGTTCATTGTTTCTAGTCATATTGGGTAGATAGCATGGAGTCAGAAATATCATCCGGTGTCTCTGTAGACATGTTCTTTGTTTCTAGTCATATTGGGTAGATAGCATGGAGTCAGAAATATCATCCGGTGTTTCTTCAGACATGTTCACTGTTTCTTTGTACAGTGAGTAGATAGGATGGAGTCAGAAATATCATCCGGTATCTCTGCAGGCATGTTCATTGTTTCTGTGTATATTAGGTAGATAGCATGGTGGCAAAATTTATATCCGATGTGTTTGCAGGTGTATTCATTGTTTCTATGTATATTATGTTGATAGCATGGAGTCAGAATTTCTTTCGGTGTTTCTGTAAACATGTTTATTGTTTCTTGTATTTCAAGTAAAAAACATCTCATATATATTTTTAATGTAAACTTGTCGTGTAAATAAAATAAAATGTGTGTATCCGTTGTAAACAAGAAGCTCTCGACATTAATATATATATTTACTTTTAGCAAAAGCTGAAACAACGACAGTAGAATACCGAAGAAACAAAGGGGTGGTATTTACAAAATCGAAGTCCAAAGACATTGCCAAAACTACAAAACTATGATGTTATACAGCTATAAAGCACAGAAATAAAAATACAACATACAAAACCAAGGCACTCACAAGTTGAACTACTATGAATTTGAGAGTGGCAGCAGTTGCTCCGGAGGCCTTCGCAACAGCATAAAGCGAGTCAATCAAGAAAAAAGCCAAAATCGGTATAGCCAAATCCGGGAAGATGTGAATCGAGCTGGAAATGTCCGCTTTCATTTGGGACACTGACACGTCTTATCTTTCAATGATTTTATGGTGACGGCCATGCAATTTCTTAAGGGATTAAATAAACATAGGCCGAACAAATCATGACTTAGCAGCTTTTGGGGGCAGTGTTTTTGCTCTGTTCAAAAAAGCACTGTACAAACTACATGCTTGATAGTAACGAATCAACCGTGAAATGTACATTACTTACGCTGGGGAGGTAGGTTTATTGCTGCTTAGAATTTGAAAGTTCACAATTGGGCAGTTAAAATCATCACCCTTGTCATACAGCTTAGATTTCAAACGTTCATCTTCGTCAATATACAACAAAAGATCTAGGTACAAAGCTGAAGTAGGTGTATCCGTAGTTTCTGTAATTTCAAGCTCATTGGGATAGATCTGATGTAAATGTTTCTGAAATTTTGAATCATTAAGAGGAAGTACATCGTCCATGTAGCGGAAGCTGAAATAAAAGGACTGGACTAAATGTTTGAGTTTTCTATGTGTAAGCTCTAGTTTAAAGGTGGCTTCATATGAGTAATGGAAAAGGTTGGGTAAAAGTGGCACACAGTAAGTTCCCACAGGAATCACCATTATCTGTTGGAAAACGCGACCTCCGAATGCGACAAAAAAATTTGTTGGTCCTTATATGTAAAACTACACAGAGTCCGTATTAAGGGGGTAGACCTAGGGTAGGAGGAGATAACTCTGTTGTTCACTTTTTTATTACTTACTCAAAAAAATAGAATAATTACAATAGGTACGAAAAAATTGTAAATTGTAAAAAAAATTTCCACACAGCAAATAAATATTCATTTTGTCATGAAAAAAAAAATGCATGACATCAAGTTATTTATATTGAGTGCATTTTACTCTACAGTTTTGCAATCCTGTCCAAAAAAAATAATGAAATATTTAAAAGTCGGATTATTTCCAAAGGAGGTAATTTATAGCACAAATTCAGCAATTTTGTTGATTTTTACCCAGTTTATTCTAGAAGTGTTTGATAGTGATCAAAATAGAGTGAAAATGTCAGCCTATACTGTTCAGAACACCCAAATATTTCAGTTCAGACTAGTTAAATTTGCTATCATTATTCATGCTTACCTTCACACATGTCTAAACTACAGAAAATTGCATTTGAAATAATTTTAAATCAAATGCAAATCTAATTAGAGCCAATTTTATACACACCAGTTAAGTCCCGAACGGACCAAATAATATGAGGAAACAGGGTATCTTTGATGACCACTAGACATAAAACGGGACGGTAAAAAATGTTGAAAATTGCTTAAAGTCGACCTGAACAAGTGTAGTTTTTATACTGAAAATTAAACGAGAGGAAAATTTCAGGCTTCCCCAGGTCTACCCCCTTAATTGACGTCAGTATACGGTTCTGAGTAGGTAAGTGTTTGTAGATATGCCTATGTGTCTTAAAGAGTCAAAATCTGTTGGAATTTTTTTTCCGCTTTAGTGAACACTTTTTTTTCCAATTATGGTATTAGACTAGTATCCAATAGTTTCACTATTTGAAAAGTTTTCTGTAATACCTTACTAATCCAAGCCTGACTTGACCTGCTGTCGTAGAAATGGCTGCAAATCTTTTTGTTTCTGTTAACCTACTTATTTTGATGTTGTTTTTTTTTCAGACCATTCTTTTCAAAGACATAGTCAATTTTTCTACACAATAATTTTTCGTCATGGTATAATGATCTATTTCGGATTTTTTCCTCAAGTATTCATTACCGTACCTTTGAATACGTTTTTTTCCTATAGGGATAATGCTACCACGGCGCCGTAAACTGAACTTTCGACAGTAAAATACATGACTTCAGCCTTTGATAATTTAATACGTGATTATTTCCAAATAAGCATCCTTGTATATTCAGTTGTGTATTGTCTTTAAATACTGATGCAAGGGAACAATTTATTCCATATTTTTGGATAGCTTTTTTTTTCTAAAAAAGCAAAAATGTTGAAAGACGTCAACATCTTTCTTCAGTTGAAAAATACGTGCTTTGCTTGAAGAGTATTAACACAAACAGCTGGCGTTATATATAGTTGCTGTGCGCTTGCAGTTGTAAGTAAATAGAATTAAAAGATATTTCAAAGTGAAAAATGTGTTCAATTGACGAGACACAAAGAACTCGACTTTGGTAATGTCAAAATGGCCATAAAATGGATACAAAGCGGACAAACCTACTCTCTAATTTGGTGCAATGAGATATAGGGTATTTGAAGGTGTCGCTTAGAATAAATCATCTGCAACATAAATATTACATTTGCCTATTCTTTTATGTTATATACTTACTATTTGAATCATTGTTTCTTCTTTTGAAAATAAGAATTTTTCCAGAATGTTATTTGAACGTCTGGATATGACATTGTCTAGAATATCAAACCCGGAAAAATATTTTATAAATATAATATAGAATAACTATTTATCATGCCAATCATAGTTGCTTAGAGGAAGATGATATTTGTACAATGCAAAAATGTTGGTGACATTTGCACTAACATAATCAAATGTGAATTTTATAGCATTTTTCTTTGTGAATGTAAAGTATGAAACTGATGACTATTAACATTACACATTTACAGCATTCCATATAGATACAACTTCAAATGTATTGTCATATTTTGATGTTAACAAGGTTTAATTTCAGTAATTATAATGAGTGTAACCATAAATTTGCTGTAATTTTTATGCTGCAAATAATGTTTACACCATAGATTATTACACCTTTTGAAAAGGCGATATGACGCCTTTTAGAAATGCGTTATTTCGCATTTTTTCGCGTTATAACGCCTTGCTTAGCTATATTAGGCCTTTAAGAAAGGCGTTTTAATGCCCTTTTGGTGTTTTTACGCCTTTTTCGTGTTATTATGCCTTTTAAGGGCGTTATTACACCTTTTGTGGCGTAATTATGCTTTCGGAAATGCATTTCAACGCCTGTTTTGAGTTATAACGCCTTGTTTAGCGTAATAACGCCTTTTGAAAATATTAATTATGTGGTCCCAAAAGGCTTTCGTAGGTTACGAGATAGAGTTAAAACCATACGTTGTCTTTGACACATTCAGGAAATACCGTAATTGGAAATCAAATTAGTGAAAATGTTGCACCTAACAGAAACAACTTCTTAAATTATTTCTGCTAGGTAGAATATAAAGGTATTTGGGACTTTCAGGGAATTTACTAAAATTGGAATCATATATTTTTGAAATCCAATTGGTGAAAATGTTTGTTTTAATCGAAACAAATTCTAAAAGTATGGATGCGTGGTAGAATTTAAAAAAAAATAGTGGTACACGAGGTAATGAGAAAATTACTGAACAGAATTGTCAAGAGTCAAGTAGTATCGACAAAACAAGTGTAAATTGACCGGAAAAATTGTAAACCACAATGGACCTTACTGGGAACAGGCAGAAATGGTTGGTTCAATCGGTTTTATGAAACGCTTAACGTCCCTTTCCATTGTTGTAGTATCCGATAGCAACACAACAGCAATTGATATTAAAGGTCGTAGAGAGTAAATGTTCATCCCAGTACTAAGTAAATAATGAATCTTGAATCACAGTTCGTACCGAAACTTTCTGTAAGAGATAAAGGAATTTTAAATGATTGTATGAGACGGATTTCTTTTTGAAGATTGTGAATTTTCCCGGAAAATATGGACGTCACAATATAAAATTTTGGACGTCACAATATTACGTGACGAAATTTGTTCAATCGGAGCAATTCATTCATAAACAGAAATTGGAAATTGATCTATTTCGTTGTTCAAACACATGTACATCATAATGAAATTTACTGGTTTTATGTAACTTGGGTATTTTTGTATTTCGAGAAAGTGTCGGTTCCTTCGGTTGAATATTACAAAATTTTCAAAACTTTTCAAAATTTAAGGATTACCGCACAATTTACAGTGCCCTGAAAATTCAACATGGCAATGTGATGTAAAAGGATTAATGAGGGTCACGAAAATAGTTATGATTGTTTATCACAAGACTTTCAATCTATAATTGATCGAGTTGTGATCATTGATTTCAGTGCTTGAAAAACAATGATCGCAGGAGATGCGATCAAGGATCAAAAGCGTTTGGATTAAGGATCAAAGGGGCTTCGATCAAGGATCACAAGCATTGCGATCAAGGATTGCAAGAGTTGCAATATTTATTTGGGTTTATTTGTTTAATAAAATCTTGAAATTTTGAATCTATAATCATTCGCAAGCATGATCGATTAAAATGTTAAATTTCATTTCACAAAGCAAAAATGTTTCTTAACTGGTTTAAAGTACATGCAAGTATTCTTTTGTTGCGTAGTATGAGTTTTATATATCTTCGTAAGACATCACAAAATGAATTTTATTTCTTTGATATGGATTTATTTCTATTTCATTCCCTTGTTAATATTTTCAACTGATTTATCTATTTATTTATTGTTTAATTTTTGTTAATATTATTATTTCTTGACAAATTAAGCATATAAAGCTGTTGGTTATGCTATTAATATTCCAAATAATTCTACAAATTGTATTATATATATAATTTTCTCTAATTTCAAGCAAATTTAACCAATGCATGACCGGTGTGATAAAAAAAATTTCTCATCTCTAGAGAGAAAACAACTTACGAGAAATTTCCCGCCAAATCTGTATAATTATATATTCTTTTGGTAGTTTTAATAATTATTACATATTTATGCCTAATATATAGACTTTTGCATATGCAATAACTGTAATGTTTGTCCATCCTTATCACTGCCCGGGGCAGATAACCGGTTATCATGCCCTGATGCACACATTTTGATGACGTCATAGTGGTGTGACGTTTATTATATACCTTATTATGTATTTACGTTTGAGAACAGATTCAAACAGAAACCTGGCTAAACTGAGAGAAAAAAAAACACTTGAAAATACCCATTAGTTCATCAATTTAAAGTTAGTGTCAAACATAAAAGATGGAAAACAGACTCGCCACGAAAAAGTTATTACAGATCAGCAGGCTCCACTCTTCAATTTTCGTTTTCTAGTGCGCAAAATATATACCCTTAAAAGTGGACTTTGGAATGTTTTTTTTTCTCTCTTTGATGTTGAAAATTAAGATTGCATGTTCAAAATTCAAAACGTGATAAATAGCCAGATTATGTAATGTCATGTTCCAAATCGTCCCTGGTATTATTTCCTTCTGAAAATATTTCGAAATTAACATACTGTGTTCATTGTTTTTAAAGATGCCATTTAATTGTGTGTTTTTTTATTTATGAATTCTACATTAAATGTGTGATAAACAGATTATAACATGTCCTTTTCTATATCGGCCCTGGTATGATCCCTCTAGGCCGATATGACAGTCTCGGGATGATACCAGGGCCGATATGGAAACGGATATGTTATAATCTATATTTACATCAACCTCACATCTCCCAAAATACACAAGTGACCTTATAGACAGTTATATTACTGACAATAAAACGCTTTTGTAAGGTCATGGCTACAATATTTACCGAAGTCAAAGATGCTGAACGTCTTGTGTGAATCAGATATGGATTTTCAAAGCACTTTATATAAAGATTAGAAGATGCCTACATCCCTTCTTTGTACTGGTAGAAAAACTACACAAATGTCCATACAAACACAGCATATCGCTGGACCTGCAAAATGTTCTACAAACTGCCTATTTCTAAGATGTTGACCTGAAAAATTAGGGCCTTCAAAAATATTATTATACTTGCTATTCAAGAAGCGGTGAAACTTTAACTCTAGATCAGTACCACACTGTTTCAAAATTTATTTAAATTTTGACTTCTCGACACTTTATACTACTATCCCTCATGAACAACTGAAATCCAGGCTGAAATATTCTAAATTTCATGATGTTTCTTTCGTAATTACGAAAATAACGACACGTTCATTGTAATAGGTAGAGAGTAAGCATACTTAATTAAATACGACTCCGAATCAGAGAAACATAATCAGAGCAAGAAAATATTAAAATGTTAAGGTTTCTGATCAACAATACATTTGTTTAATTTTTAGAACTTGTTTTTCACAACAAACTATTGGAATTCCAATGAGCATAAGATATGCACCTCTTTTAGACGATCTGCTACTGTACCCTTTTGAGGCTGAATTCATCGTAGAGCTTCTTCAATATAAAGATTTGCAAAATAGCCAAATACTTTAATTTCAGCTTCTCTCACGTAGATGATGATTTATCGTTAAACATTCCCTGCTTTGGTGATTTCTTCCATCTCATCTATCTAAAACAGCTCCAAAATACAAAAAATACAGTTGCATAAAAACAGTAAATTTCGTTATGCTGAACACGTGTTTCAAGGAGTAACCTCTCATCAGCAGCATTAAAATCAAATAATATGGAAAGCCATAATCCAAAAGTAGTCAAAAAAGAAATACTCATTTCCAAAAATATCGAAATTAAGGATACTATTCAGACACTTCTACATCTGAATCTTTCTTAACCTTCATATAGATATTGACTATAATGGTATACTACAAACTATGCTGTATGACAAACACGGTGACTTCATTTATCCAATAGTCAACTTCCCTTTTCTTTGAAGCAACATTCTTACTGCGCCAGTATATGGAGTTTATATCTCCCAACTCATTCGCTACTTACGAACCTGTGGTTGATACAGTGTTTTCCCTTCAAGAGCTCTGTTGATTACAAATATGTTACTTAAACAAGGGCATCTTATCCATAACTTGAAATAATCACTGCAGAAGTTTTAAGGTAGACATCACGATTTTGTGGAACACAATAGGATATTGACAACAGATCTTTCTTTTCGACAGCTTATATTTTGTTCCTCTCTTTTACTGCATTTGACATCGTTAATGTTCAATACGGCTGGTGTCTAATAAGAAACAGGAGATGCATGCCTGCTCTACTAATGCACCTGAAGTTAGCCTTGGTTTCAATTGGGTCTGTGTTGTTAATATGTGAGTCCTCCTTTTTCTTTTCTGATCCGTATTTACGGTATGTCTGTTCCTTGTATGTCCGATGTTGTCATTCTTTTTGGACTGACGACGGTTAGGTGTCACTTACCGTAATTTATCAGAAGAACATTTAAATATATTAAAAATATTGTATTCATAATTGTTGTTTAGTGAAGACAATGCTTGCATCGCACGGATTCTGCGAAAAAGCAGATAGGAAAATGACATTGTCAAGAATTTTCAAATAGTAACTTTTTTCGAATTGGAGCACAAGTTTTCCAGCGGATAGGGATAACAACCACGTGCTTAATTTATTATTATATACATATGAAGAAAGGTTCACACAGGGACTGGTTCCGAAAAATAAACTAACAACGTCCTGTTATTGCATTTCCAATTTACACAGATGTTTTGGCATTTGAATTATTGTCAATTCGAGGATCACTCATATTTTTTATTTTCTTAAATCAACTCGAATGAAGACAGAGACTACTGATACACCAACACCAGGGTCATACTGGTATCAATAACCATAGAATCCTGGAATCTATACTTTACGATACATCTTGATTTTGACTGTCATGCAGTTTATTTCAATTTTAGAGTAATTAAATCTCTTGAAAAGAGTCTACACTGCACTTCCTATATTTGGTACAACATTACAGTAACTTAAATGTATACAGTGTATTTATCATCAGGGTGAAATTACCAGTTCTCAAAATGATCAATGCCAAAATTGTGTCCGCCAATATTGACATTTCAAGGCCTTTTAACACAAATGAAGGCAGAAATTTTTCAGTAGGTTCGTGCTGATAACTGGACTAAAACAGACCAAACTGTACTCAATTAGAGTTTCCAACTGTATTGTGACGATCACCATGCTTGGAACAGATCATGCCATAGCGAAGCACCTGATTATACCCCACCTTGTTTTTTTGCGGTTCGTGCTTCTTGCCTTTTTAGTTCACCCGACTTAAAAGGACATGTGCGCTATTGCCATCACTTGTAGTTATTGTTTTGTAACCGGAGAGCAAGAACCTCTTCTCAAAATTGCCGTTGTTACCTACGTGAAACGAACCCGGGACATCTAGCCCTTCAGCCAGCCGCCTAATCAAGTGAGCTAAGGAATCGATCCGTTAGCCAAGTCTATTTACTGGCTTTTTAAATCTATCTACTACAACGTAGATAGGCTGTCCTGTCACACTTCCCCCACCTCCAGAGTAATCATACTTGTTATGTATGACTCTAAACACAAATCATACACACAAACCCTGGTTAGCTCCTTCTAACCACCGTGTTTTTTTTAAACGTTTGTCAATATCGTTTACAAGTGACCACCCGGGGGCTAGTTAAGCAAAAATTCAAAATTCGTAGAAACAACCAGTAGGATTTGGATATAGCTTCGTGGCATCTTTTTAAATGTGGTTCCAGTCTTTTGGTGAAAAACTCTTTTCATTTATGAATTCAGAACATATAGAGAGTAATATTTAACAATGAAGGGATATTGAGTAAAAAGAAATGAGCCTCTACACATACATGGTTAAACTAAACAATGAAACAACGCTTTTATTGTTGCCCATGAGGCCAAATCTCAATACTTATTTTGATAAACATAGTCTCCAAACTAAAGACATACACAATGTAGTCGGGGTATTTTTGCTCGTTAATCTCTGTCGCGTTAATTGACATAGAACCTCCGTACTTTGATTAAGTATATATTTCTCATAATCATGGCTTCTTTGGTTACCATTTCAAGCCAGTGAATTTACCATCAAGGTTAAAGGGGCGCACGCCCGTCACGCCACCCCCTAAATCCGTATCTAGTCAAGCGTCAAGCAATAAGAGAATTGTGTATGTATGTTTAGTAAATGCAAACCAGTTCAAGTTTATCCATACCACTATAAATTTCTTGTCGGAAATGCCGAAAACAAATAGGATATTGATGGCATCTATGGCCAGAATAAACATGGATGTAGCATTGCTCGAAATCTAGCAATTAATTCCGCTCAATCCGGTGCTAGGGGCCGTCTTGAACTTACTATGAGGTATGGGCAAAGCTCATTGTTGAAGGCCTCATGGTGACTTCAAGATGAAGAACAACAATAAAAGCGTTGTTCCGTTGCTTTTTACCATGCATTTGTAGAGACTTTGTCTCATGTGCTTTTACTCCATATCCCTTCATTGCTTATTCCAAATTCCTATGCCTTTTTTATAGTGTTCTGACAAGTTTGTGATGTTAATGTAGCATTTTCTGCCATTGTAGCTGTAATCAAAATATTAATACCAAGATCTCATGAGATTGCTACATTTTGTATGAAACAAGTGAAGAGTATTGGCCTTACCTTCTACGATTTCACAGTCAAATCCTATAAATTTTACTGATAAAGAATAAACTAGTGATGAAATGTCGTTCTTTCTTATCTTTTTAATGAGTGGCCCTTTGATATAAATCTAAGATTTATTATATAGGGAAGGCACACACCCCTCACGACATCCCCCAAATCCGCTCCTGGTCAAGCAATGAATGGGGTTTGTTTTTTATTCAAGATTTATTATTCAACTGTCTTTATTTATATTCAATAGTTTACTATCATTAATTAATTACACACGATCATAATCTACTTTTTATCTACTTTTTACTGCTTTTATTAGTTGGTCATCAATATTCTCGACCGACCTTTTAATTAAATCTATATTGATGAAACTGGTATAAATGTTTGAAGCCATAAACGAGCAAAGAATGGGGAAAATTAAAATAATACTTTTAAACATTTCTTTAGGTAAAAAAGGTAAAAGGTAAGCATAGAAGATTAATTTGTAACATTACACTGATTTAAAATAAAAAAGTAAAATGTTTCTATGAATGTCTTTGCCATATTGTAGTTTTGTACGGACTACAAATGTACTTTCAATATACTGATTGGGATACTATTGAGCTTCTATCGTTGAACAGAAAGGGAAAACATGATGCATCAAGCCAAACCATTGAATGTTAAACAATCCTCAAATAAAGGATTACCCGAATCGCTTCTACCCAAGGGCATTCAAGGGAATAAACATTTCTTTATGAATAAAGAATATTTTCATGCGGAAATATCAAGGAGTGATTCGGTGTAGGTATATAAGCTATTCTTGGCGGTATTTTAACAGTCGGGAGTTCCACACAATTAATCCAGTTTCGGCGCTTATATTAATAGCAATGACTCGAGCAGATAAATGGAGTTTCGTACGATGTAATAGTTATCACACGAGGACGCGGTGTATCTGTATAAGATCATCCCGACGGCCGGAGGCCGGAGGGATGACCTTATACAGACACACCAAGTCCGAGTGTGATAATTATTTTACATCCAAGCTAATATATTAAGTGTAGGAAATAGGAAAAAGAAGGGAAACGGGGAATGTGTCAAAGAGACAACGACCCAAAGGGGAGCAACAACAACTCAAAGCCACCATAAGATCTTCAATGAACGGCGAGGAAACCCCACACCCAACGGCAGGTGGGAGTTGGTCCCTAAATAAAGAGTAATCAAGTTCAGCGAAATAAACATCATCCTAGACGCCCATAGACATAAAAGTGAACTAACTAGAAAACAGACAAGACACACAATGGCTTAAATTTTCTGACTTAGGACAGGCGCAAACCTGCTGCGGTGGTGTTAAACTAGTTTTATTGGGCCCAAACCTTCCCCCTACAGCAAATGTGATAAATAAAGAAACAATCGTAACAACAGTAAAATTCAGTTGGCAACAGTACTGAGTCAATTGTGAGAAATGAAACTGAGAGAACTAAATATACCCATATACGTTCTTAGAAATTATTTCCATGGTTATTTTATGAATTTATGTAAATTCTAAAACCAAAGGATTAACTCCACCCATCGTTGTTTTGTCCTAAGCTATATTTAATATTACTGATTATTCTGATTTCGTTTGGTTTTATGTATTTTAAACATTTTTTGAAGTTATGGATTTCCTTTATTTGGGTTCTAGTGCTGCTGCTGAGGAATAAATTTCCGAAATGGCCATACAGCTCATTAAAATTATTGCAGTTGGAGTTAACATATGTGTTATGGTCTCATATTCATTTACTCCATATCCTTTCGTAAAAAAATTATAATGTCATGAAATAAATATTCTGTAGTATAATAATTTATATACTTATAGTGCCTCACAACGATTCTTTATATACGATTTTTAACACGGTAATTCCAACGAGTTTGTAGTGTAATAGGTAAGGCATAAGTCTAGTAATGGAGACGACTCTGCTTCTAATCTCACTATGGACAATGTTATTTTTCAAGGTTTTAAACTCTTTATCTTTGAAAATTTTATGGATAGTAAAACATAAAATTTTAGTAAGTAAAAAAAAACTGAACAGTTCACAAAGTTTGGCATTGACAAAAATAAAAAAGTAAATATATCCTTTGTTCTAACTGGGGTGTGATTGCTGGGGTGATCCGACTCAGATCACCCCTGCTAGAACAAAAGAGCTGGGATGTAATAATACGGAAAAACAAATATGTTGCTATTTTTAGAGGAAATGAACCCTTGATTGTGCAAAAAGAATGCAGTTTTAAGAATCTAAGTTCTTGCAGATATCAGGTAGAGACTCGGCAACATTGGCAGTTTCAGTTGAAATGGAAAATGATACATTTAACTGATAGGTATTTTCTTTCTTATAACACAACAAGCGTTTGTAATCATTAACCCTTAAAACGTAACAGTCTGATTATATTCAACACATTTGTACTCTCTGTTTTTTGCTCTGGTTTTTAATGCTCAACACCGTTTTTATTTCACGATTATACTTCGTATGCATATACTCTTTTGTATGAAACATACCCTACAGGAGTGAGAAATTTTAATTTATCCATGACGAATACAATGCAGAAACGGTAGTGTGTGCTGTATACGGTATAAACGAAACTTAAATTTACTTACGGAAAAAAGAAACTGTGCTATGGTAAAAACGCAATATTTCTTTAATTATACCCCCACGAACAAAGTTCAGGGGTACATAGGAATCACTCTGTCCGT
The DNA here is from genome assembly GCA_002080025.1 of Modiolus philippinarum. Lineage (NCBI taxonomy): Eukaryota > Metazoa > Mollusca > Bivalvia > Mytilida > Modiolidae > Modiolus > Modiolus philippinarum. The sequence goes on from MJUU01008298.1 coordinate 160,453, forward strand.
CTGTCTATCTGTCTGTCTGTGATAGCAAACAATTTTTCGTAACAGTTTTCTCAGCAATTACTCATCACTGCAACTTGAAATTTTGTATGCAAGTTTTGAATGATGTCCCATACTGCAAGAAGCTATTTTAGGATTGCTGGACATCTACTTCCTGTTTAACTGTGCAATTATAACTATTTTTGTGATAAATTATATTTGTGATCTTCTACTATCATAGGGAGTGGGGTTATCATTTTGTGGCCCTCCAGGCCACAGTACCTCTAGTTACACTGAGTATTGTTATAATAATTTGCATAGTCATTCTTGAACACAAACACAGCAATTCTAGATTTTTACTGATTTATTGACGGGCGTTCGAAAGATCTCCACATTTTCGCGCTTATTTCCTAAGTGTCAAGGTCAAATGCTTCCGACATTTTGCTTCAGTGTAATCGGATTGTTCATACCTTTAACAAGTCAGAAAACACTTTTTTCTCCATGGTAAAGAACATCTTGTCTGAATAACAAGAGTGTTGAAAAAAGGTCCGAGTTGGTTCCCGAACATGAAAAAAATGACGCAAACAAAGTTTTTTGTTGCATGTAGACAAGATAAAGTCCTAATTGACACATTTTCAAAAAAAAAATCATCTTTTTTGGAACCATAAAAAAAGATCGGGTTTCCGGTCATAAACACATTAAGTGAACACCCCGACAGCCGGCTTCCTGACATGAGCAGTAGGTTTTAGACATCCAATTTTACTTCACTATTGCCCGGTTTTTAGATCACCCAACTTAGATTCTTTTCAAACTCGCATCCGAAGTAAGAGATCAGCAGAAAGAATCAGTATTTGTCTTGAAACAAGGTCAACATAAGACCTTACAAGACAATTTGGGCTTGAAACAAGTTTCAAGCACTTTCCATGACAACTTGAACAACCAAAATGCAAATGTACCGAAAGTTTCAACGTCTTTTCAGCGGCAAATTTTTATGGGTCATTTCGTTGTAGAGAAGATGCCTTTAAGTTTGAATATCATTGGTTTTGGTTTAATATGATATTCTTTTTAAATTTTGGAGTTAGTGCACAATTTCTTTAATGTCCATTAGTATATTTGATTCTTTTTAAACCGTAAATAAAAATCATTGTTTCAACTGAAATCAAACCAATTGTCGATTCGTGTTTACTCAAATAAATGGTTGCCATTCAGCATCTCATAAGAATTTCCTGCAATGCAATTTTACTAGGTTATGGTCAAGGTAAAAACGGTCAGTTCGACTGCAAAAAAAA
>MJUU01008298.1:162359-183350 GCA_002080025.1 Modiolus philippinarum
AAAAAAACAAAAACAAAAAAAAACAAAAACAAAAAAACTACAAACAAAGAAAAAAAAATCAAAAAAAAAAAAACAACAACAAAAAACAACAAACAAACAAACAAAAATAAAGAAAGACAAAAAAACAAAAAAACAAAAAAAAACCCCAGTCCAGTCACGCACGAGTGGTGATTTAACCTAATTATATTGATTTTGGTAACAACGAGTAAATGTTTTTCCTTAAAGTATGAAGTTCTAGTGCTTTTCTACAGAAAATGTGACCAATGATACATAGATATTTTTATGACAATAAATAAGTTCGGATTATCGGTGTATATTTTTGATCTATACAGTCCGTCAAAAGTTAAGCACCCTCTATTTTTAAATAATCACAATTTTTTGAAGCAGTATTGGCTTTGGGGTCTTTTGTTCAGATCACTTTAAATGAGAAAAATTTTGATACTTTAATTTGAAAGTTCAATCTTGCTCCATATTGTTGTCGTTATTGGAAAAATAAAAAAAAAATATGCACGACCCAATTTAATGTCAAAAAGTGGTAGTTTCGACAAGAAAAATAAGTTTCAGGTTAATACGTGAATCATTGCTGTTATTGCGGATACAAAGTTGATACAACAGTTAGAATTCACATGTGTGCTTTTAGGTGACAGTTACAGGGGAGATAATCCAATTGTACGACACTTTAACAAATGGAATTTCGATTAATGAGATGAAATGTCCAAACAAAACAATTTCATTGATGTTTTTTTTGCCATAAAAATGGGATTCTGTCAATGTTCATGTCATTTTTAGATAAGCATCAATTTGAAACTTTCGAGCAAGATTTTTGAAAAATAAAATTGAAATCTGCATGAATATTTGTTGTCGTTTCAGAAAACACCCCATGCCAAACAGTTCAAACAGTTTCCCTTTTCTTGACGGCGACATTCCCCTTGCTCCATCCTACGGGGTGTATATTTCTCAACTGGTACGATTCCCACGAATTTGTTCTACTCTTGATGATTTCAATGAACGTAACCGTACTATCACAACGAAACTTTTACAAAAGGGTTACAGATTTCATAAGTTGTTGAATACATTTAAGAAGTTTTGTAATAGATATGAACATGTTATATCTAAATATGGCGTTACTCGTAAACAACTTATTACAATGGGTATTTCTAGTCCCGAATTTTACGGAAATGTTAAAAAATGCCAGAAATTGATTAAAAATCCAGAAAAGCTGGGACGTAACTTACATTCTTTACGTAATAGGGGATATCGGCAAGATATTCTGCTTGCATCCGTTAAATTAGCTTTGAGACCTAGTGACCGGAAAATTTTGCACACATACTGGCCTCTCAATGATACTGCCGATGTCTACTGAAGTTTATGATGATCCTTCGGGAAGTTTTGAGTTTGATTTTTCTTCCGTAGTGCGACAGTGTTCTACCAGCAGGCTAGGCTCCTTGAGCTAGCCGGCAGTTAAGCGGCGAGCACCCCTTGACCCAGCTTTCAAAATTACGTATTGTCCCTTTTTTCTCTCCATTCAAGATTGTGGTCATGGAGTTAGTAGTCTACATGTATTGGGTTTTATTCGTATGTTTTTATACTATAGGGAAACGGGACAGATAAAGGGGAGGTTTGGGTACCCATAAACCCGTTTAACCCTACCGCTGGCTTTTGCTAGTGCCGGTACCAAGTCCAGCTGTCCCGAGTTCCTATCGTTGTCTACGTTTGTCTTTTGTCTTATACGTGTTTTTCTTGTGTAGTGCCCTAGCGAATTGTTGCATGTAATTATAATTTTCAGCCATTGTAGGTGTTTCCTGTTATCCATTTTTTAACATTCAGACTTTATTAGGTTTGTAGACTGTGAAGATTTCCGGTGTACCAAGTTTCTCTCTCTGACCATTTTCTTGTTTGAAATCACTTTGGTCATTTTTTTCAACGATTTTAATTTTCAGAAAAATCGTTTTCTATTATTTCGAAACAAAACTATCCCGATGTAACATTTTGGTTAAAATTTTCCTTTTAGTCCATTTTTTAAACATTTTTGCAACCTGAAAACTTCTGGAGGGATATTTCCAAATTTTAGGTAAAAACAATTGGTCTTTTTTGATTGAATTTATGCGCGTTCCAAATTCATTCTAAGAATCCATTAAAGCCTAAAGTTGACAATTATGGAATGTTACAACACATTTTCCCTTTTAAAAATGATATGGTGGCAAATTTGAACCAACAATGTTCAGTATTGTAGTTATTGTTGAAACTGGTATTCTCATATTGAAGGAGAATTTTATCCTTGGTTGCGAGATCCGGATTTTTGATTATCTATCCAAAAGCTACAAAGTACCATTACCTGCTCAATGTATAAAGAATTATCATCATGCAAAATTTTATACCAATAGCTTTCCATATGTTTTCTTAGTAAAAGTTGGTGGTGATGCTTAACTTTTAGCGAACTGTATAGTTCGCATAAGGTCGTACGTGGGAGCATCGTTTGTCTACACTAATAAATTTTGTTTTTATTCAGCTAAATGAATTTCTTTAATGATTCCATAAACATTTCTTCAGCTTAAATTTGAGCATTACTTCACAATGCAATACATTTTTTTTGTACAAGCTTTTTTTTGCAAGTTGCTTACTCAAAGTATACTTGAAATATGCCTATCGCGCGGAAAATTATCGTTCGGCTTCGATGACGAGAAGACAGTTTTGTTCATTTTGAATTAATGATTACATTTACAACGCACAGAATGTATACTTCATGACAGATATTACTGTTTTTTTCATAAGCTTAACACCTGATCATGCAAGAGCACAGACGAAGACGCGTGTCTTCGAATACAAAAAAGCAAAAATCAACAATGAGAATGTTTTATTTTATTCACAATCTAAGTGTTTTAAGAAGAAAGTGTACAAGTTTTGGCCTATATATTATGCAATTAACCACTATTCGTTCAATTTTAGGGTAAATTTGTTTTAGTTGTCATCTTTTAACTTATTATGGTCGGGAGCAGAAGCATCAGAAGTTTAAAAATTGCTATAAAATTTTAGTTTATTGTCGTTTGAAGTGTTATAAGGTAAGTTTGTTAATGATACAGGTAAAAAATTACTCACAAAAGAATCAAGAAGTCAATAATCTTAACAAGGGACGAATCATTTTTAGGCGAGAAAGCATAAATGAAATGCCATACACAGACAATATATAGTTAGTGTCTTTAAATATCAACTGTATTTGTACAAGGCTTAGAAACAGATTGTTTCGTGCCGAGTACAAATACATTTGACATCTAAAGACACTAACTGCATATTGTTTTGATCCTGCAATGTATAAAAGATCATGAAACAACTTCATATTATGGAAAATATAATAAAAAAATGAATATTTTGGGGATTTCCGTCTGTCCATTAAAAACCGGAAGTGAGCGTGGCTTTAATCGATATCCTGTATACTGTAGGTACCAGTCTTGTAAATAGATACCAGATTTCAGATTTCTTGTAAATAGATACCAGATTTCAGATTTCCGGTGCATGTCAAAATATGGTGGGAAATAAAAATAAACTAATTTTTATTTTTTCTTCCTGTCTCAACCTAAATTTGGATGAAATAGAAAAGCTTTTCTTTCAAAAAGAACATCATCATGCTTTAAAAATTTGCAGTATTTTCAAAAGTTCAGCATGAGGTAGGAGATGGAATCCCCAATTTATAAAGTGTGGTAAATCTGCCGGAAAGTTCAAAACTTCAACGCTCAATAGCTTTCCAATCTTCGTGGCAAGGTATACTTTTTTCTATTGATTTGAATCTTAAAAGCAACATAATGCATGGTTTCTAAATGGAATTTGATTTGAAGCCATAGTTTATTTTTTAGAATTTTTCAAAAATGTGCAATTTAACAAAGAATAGCACTACAAAACATTTACAAGACTGAGACCTGTACAGATACGACTGTGCAGGATATAGCACAGTAATATACGTAGGGTTTTTATCTACATAGTAAACGCTACAATTGCAGGATAAATAGGGAATAATACATGGTAAATTCCGTATCACATGCCGTATCATCCCGAGTTACCAATATCAGCACGAGGGCCATAGGCCCTCCTGCTGATATTGGTAACTCGGGATGATACGGCATGTGATACGGATTTTGCCATGTATTATATAGTTTATCATATACTTAGTATTTAATCAGAGGACTACTAATCCGAAAAATACTGTCAAAATTGAAATCGGTAAGGGAAAATGCATGTATTTTGTGAAGAGGAAAATGTCAAAATGGACGGAAAGGACTAGAAGTTTTGGACTAAATCTAACATGTAAAGGAAAAAAGTTTTCTAGATTTTTTTAACTGATCCTCACAAAACAATTTTACCCAAAACAAATCTTTGTTCCCCTCCCCTCAAATTTTTTTGGCCCAAAAAAATTTTTTTGCCACCTCCTAAAAAAAATTTAACCCCCGAAATTTTTTTTAATAAAAAAAGTAAAATTGAAAAAAAATATCGAAAAAAGTTATGATACAATGCTAGCCATGCGACTAAAGGTATGTGATAAAGGCTAAGCCATGCGATAAAGGGTATGACGTCATAGTGTGAATACGGTATGAACGTCATGCACTGTATCACATATTCAGAACGTCTGTATTTATTACTAAACAAAAGATAAATGTAAATATATCCCGAGTTGATTGATGTGACCCAGATGTTTCAAGGTTTTGGGAGTAGTCTCTCGCTATGTAGTTAAACACTCGTATTGTTCACGGTTTGATAAGCAGTGGGTAAATATCCATGCAACCCAAATAAGGATTAAGTTCTTGTGATGGAAACTGCCGAATCCCACTACCGAACCTGCCTTCCTTGCGTATGTGAGGCACAATCTTCAGTTTGCAGCTTTTATTTGCTTTGGGGTCTCCGACAACACCGAATTCCTTTGTTCTTGGCATCCGTTGCTTGAAAGATGTCGCCAAAGGTTACTAGGTCTTCGGGATGTGATGGGGCTAGAGAGTCTATAGCATCCAAGTCTTGCTGGTTCTCAAAGAATAATTCTTCAAAGCGATCCATTTATCATAGATCACAAAGACTTCGTCCAAATGGCATCTGTATAATCCGGCCGCCTAAGTTCCCTTGACATCGATGGTCAAGAAAGGTAGAGCTTTTGCCACAGGAATCGAACTGTTCCTTAGTGAGGTCGCTCATGCTGTTCCGGCGAAGATATACGCAAAAGAGCATTGGGATCTTAGATCTTGCCAAGTTGCGAAGGAAGTGTATGTGAAGTAGATGTGGTACTAGTATCAGTGAATATCAATTCCTTGGTTAAACATTTTGACCTTAATTAAGCCAATCCTTGAGAGACAAGAAATGTTAAAAGGAATTTAAAAGAATCAGGAGAGAACCGATTGATGCTCTACTAACTGTCTTTAGTCGGGGCGGGCGCACTGAAATTTATTGGATAAAACAGTGCCATTATCAAGGATAGTTCTTCCAGATTCAACAAAATATTGTTGGAATGCTGCTTTGATCGCGTTATCCATTTCCTGGGTCGCTCGTTTCAGGTCCATCTTCAACTAATTGCTCTCCGACTTTATTGCCGGGAAGTCTTTGATGAAGACATCCTTCAGGATTGACATTCGAGGCATAACTGAGGTGTATTTAAAAGAAATTAACTCCTTAATTTGCGGATTTATTTGGGATAATAAAGTTAACTTATTAGAGAGAAATGTATGCTGCCTAAAAAGAGATAAAGGGGGATAGATACGGTGAATATATTCAATTTTGCAAAAAGTAGATTTACAAAATCATGCATTCAGAAACTGAAGCATGGAACACCTTGGGGGCAATATTGGCTTAAAAAATTTGATAATCTAACGGGACAAATTTATTTTATATGTAATTGTTCTAACTTGAGCTCTCTTAATTTACATTATATGTCACCATTTTATCAAATGATGGTAGGTGCTTTTGCTGAATTAAGAGAAAAATACAAACCCAATTCGGTTGAGGAAGTCCTTGACACGCATATATTTTGTAATGATGAAATAAAATTCAGTTTTTGTATCCCTTTTAAGAAGTAAAATTACTACTTCGCGAGATATATGGGATTCTGAAAATAAGAATTTTAAATCTTGTAACGATATATACAGTTCTTTGATTGATAGAAGAAATTGCATTTCTGAATAGCCGCTATACCAGTAAACTATATAAATGTATTAAAGGGAATTACAGTACCTTCTGTAAATGAAAAACATAGAGTTTTATTATCTGGAATTCATTTATTTACTAACTCAGGATCACCTATTTCTGTCAAAAATTTTAAACTAAAGGTAATACAAAAAAAATTGAATAAAAATGTTACTCCTAAGTCGCAAATGAAATGGGAAACTGATTACGATGATAATATAAATTGGGATTCAGTTTGGGGAAATGTACAGAAATACAATATTGAAAATAAAATAGCTGAATTTCATTAGAGGTCAATACATAATATTATTTATACAGAATATAAGTTATATAGAATTAGATTGTCAAATTGTGATGGTAAATGTCATTATTGTAAACAACATTTTGAAACACAAGTTCACCTTTTCTATAATTGTTAAATTGTGTATGCTTTGGTTTTATTTATCAATGAAATTTTTTCACAAGTAGATATAACTGAAAATTTTGCACTTCAAGAAAAAATATGATTCTTTGGTTTTTATGAGGGTTCGAAGAAGGGGTTGTTGTTGACAAATATTATTATTATATTTGCAAAATGGGCTATTTGGAAATTGAGGTGTAAAATAAAATTCGAAAATATTAATGTAAGTTTTTTTAGATATTAAGAGATTTTTTTTTGAAAGAATTAAAGGCTAATCTTAATGTTGAACTAAAGATAAAGAATATACCCAAACATAACATAAGTAATTATTTTAATAATGGTAATTATTGTTATTATTTGTGCATGTTAAAGTGTATTTTATAACATGGACCCTGTCAATAGCAGCCTGGGCCATTGACAGAAATGTAACAGGCAAAATTAGAAATAAGGAAAAAAAAAGACATCCTTCAGGTGATGGGTAACCCACTGTTAGTTATCCATGAGGTCTCCCAGTCCGTTGATGCATTTATCTCTAAATCTTGAAGCATTGATCGGATATTGGCCCATCATGATTCCAATTTCTTATTTATTTCAGTGAGAGTACTGTCATCAAAGTATGCAGCTTTGTCCGTATGCCCACAGACTGAGTCTGCATATTGCCGACGCACTCATCCTTAAACATTCGATCGATTTTGTTAAGAATGCTGGGCGAAGTAGTTGAAAATGTCAAACTTTTCCTGGAAGTGTGTCGCAATGTCCTGGTAGAATGCGTTGTCTCGATCTCATATTTTAATTGCTGATGTCGGTGAATAACAGTCTTTCCTTGTTGTCGTACATCGACTTCAAGAAGTTGTATTTGAAGTCGTCAATCAGGATCTTTGAGAAATCAAAGATAAAAGCTCTCAAGTAGACGGGCTTGTCTAATTTCAGCCTGGTCTTCTTCATGTTGATGATCACTAGGCTGTCAGTGAAGACAACCAGGCGATCAAAGTTGGGCTTTGCTGAAAGCGTCAGTGCTTGCATCTTCGTAGTCTCGAGATTACAGTTCACCAACTTCGGATGTTCGCCATTGCCTTGCAATGTTATGAATTCAAAGTTGTGCATCGGTTTGAAAACACATTCTCACAGTCTGTCTTGGCTGCGGCTAGAAGGCTTGCGCGCTTGGTGTTTAGCAAGGAAGACTACCTGAACCAAATAATGGGGTAAGCCTTGGACATCTTCACACCCATCCATTGAGATTTCTATACTTATCATGTTTGTGCAGTGATGGAATGTGATTGTGCACTCTGTTGATATCAGCGTTGTGAGCTTGTGGTCGTAGACATAATTGAATTCTTTCTGTCCTCGACATCGAGGACTTTCACATTTTGTACCTGATTGTGCTATACTCATGTTGGTCGGAATAATTCAAGGTGGTGTCAAAATCTTTTGACTCTTTCCACTCAAGTTTGGCATCCGTAGAAATTATCTTAGATATTTTGTGTGTTGGAAAACTTTATAGCTATTCATGTGGTTGTTGGCCTTGTCGTGGAGCGTAGGATCATGACCACCCCTCCTACGGTTGCCTCCTCGAATATGAGCACATCTGAGTCCGAGAGGAGTTAAAGTCAATCATCTTGATGAAAAGTCAAAGTCTGCATAGATCATGTTTGTAGTAAGAGAACCTCACGATTGTTCATTTGCGAGGCATATCGATTTCTGACTGCAATTTTTAATGCGGTCGTTAAGAATATCCTGCGGGGTACCCTGGTAAGACCGCGGCACAAGATCGCATGACTTCCGAGCTCAAGAGTAGCTATGAATGTACAAATACCGAGAATATTAATAAGAATATATGCCTATATAAAGTAAAATTGAGTAGATACAGCTAGTTGCTGACATAAATCGAGAATTGAATGAATACTAGTAGCACAAAAAATTAATGATAAAATCGAAAAAAAATGATAGAAAAATTAGGAATTAACTTTTTACCGAAAGGTGAAGCAGTTATATCGCAGCTAGAATGGTAAATTTGCCCTATATATGCAATATAAAACACAGAGAAAGAAAATGACTTGTATGGATGAAGTGTAAAATACCAAACAACAACAGGTGAGTGATTTTCGGCACAAACGAAATGATTGCCCAGGGACGTACTGTGCCGAGAAGATGGACGACATGATAATCTGACACGTGTTGCTGGTTGCGTCAGCTTTTAACCCTATTCAAACCAATAATACAAACTCTGATATATGTTGATGGCCTTAACATCTCAAGTGTAGTCTTAAGATCTTCAACGTCAAACTTTTCATCTCAGGTCTTCAAGTTATTACTCTCTGTGCAGTTTTGAGTTACCACCCTCTGTGCACTTATCAAGAGAATTCACACTTCCTGCTCCATATATCAGAATCCGGGTTTACATATTCTCTTATGAAAGTATGTTTAACGATAGGTTCTGGATCTCCAAATCCGAATAAAATCCTACCATATGTAACGTTTATTGAAATAAAAATAATGAAGTATGTTTCCTTCTGAGTATAACCATGCTCAAGACAGATAACGTCCCAGAAGAATCACCGCCAAAAATAATTGCGGTAATTCTGTATTAAACCACTGGTTTTATCAGAAATTTTAAAAAGTCCTATTTTCCGATAAAAATGAAATATTTAAAAAGGACTTTCTAGTAATAATATTGCTATGATCAAGCGAATGTCAAAAATGTGGATATTTAGTTCATTACTCAGATTGCTTCTTCCGTTGTCTTAAAAAGAGAAGCCGAAACAACAGTTGCAAACGAGAACAGGTAAGTTTCAAATGAGCTAAGACTGTCGACATTGTGGCATTAGGTCTGTATACTTTTAAGACGCAAATACATTTCCGGAAGTAAATGCTAACAAAGTATAGATATACTGCATGTTATATGTATTAGTAGCTTTTAAAGCATCAAATTGAATTTCACTTATTGAATATAGATCTCTTTAGGGAACAGTCATTATTTATCAGGTGGGGGCTTGATAATTTTTCACAAATTTCTTGGTTGAGATTTTGACCCCCCCTGTCCAGCGTAATAAAAAAACTTTGACCAGGCATAAATGGTCGATAAAAAAATTTTGACCCCCATCAGTTTTCAATTTCTATAATTGCCATTATATTCGCAATCTGGTTCTCTTAGCCATGTAATTTTTTGGGTTAGAGAAAGTCAATCTTACAAAAAAAAACTTTCAAAATAGTTATTGCATTTTGATTGAACATGTTCAAAAAGAAAAATAAAGAAAATGTCAAATTTGAGGAATGCCATTTTCACAAGTCAGGGGTCCCTGTGACCAATATCTCCATAGATCATCCATTATTTAGTTCTCATTGATTGACAGAAAATTAGTATTTTCTTTATTCTAGAATTACATCTTTACTGCATAAAATGAAACAAGCTTCAATTATTCTTCTATAATCATAATTTGTGAGAAACTTTTTCAGAGCTGTCAAAGTGTGTTATCAAATCACCCTCTTCAGTCAATGAGACTTTACTGCACCAATGAAGCTAAAAACTACTTTTAAAAATTTGACCCCCATAGAGACGTTCTGAATTTTTAACCCCTCTATGAAACCACTCTCAAAATTTCGACAACCCTTAAAATTATCCAGCCCCTCCCGCTTATAAATAATGACTGTTCCTTTTTTCAAAAGTCTAAACCCCGGGACAGACAAAACATAAAATATTGAAGAAGACGTACCACAAACTATCTATAGAGACAACACCATACAGTAAGAAATAAGGAAAAACGTCATCAGATATTACAACAATACGAAACTGAAACACAAATTTTGATTCCGCTCAAACCGGTGTCAGGGGGCGTTTTGAGCTAACTATGAGGTATGAACATGGCTCATTGTTGAAGGCCTCATGGTGACTTCAAGATAAAGAACGACAATTAAAGCGTTGTCCCATTGCTTATTTTAATAATGTACTTAGAAACTGTCTCGTGTGCATTTACTTCATATCTCCATATCCTTTTATTGTTAATTTAACGTGACATTTTAATTCATTTAATTATTTTTCCATATTTTTTCATTACTATTTACACAATACATAACTGTGTTGTAAAACTTGCTGAAATTTTGAACACGAAAACGATATTGTGAAAACGAAGAACCTGTTTAACTTTTTAATGTATGCATCAAAAAAGGTCTGTAATCATATCGTATGCCGAGATATCTTAGGGTTTTTCTGTACTGTTTTGTATGATGAGAATTAATTTTGTCTAGGAGGCTTGCGCTCGGTGTTTAGCAAGAAAGACTACCTGAACAAAATATTGCGGTGAGCCTTGGACAGCTTCACACCCACTGACATTTAGAATTTGAGGTTTCTATACTTATCATGGAATGTGATTGTGCACTCTGTTGATATCTGCGTTGTGAGTTTGTGGTAGTAGACATCATTGAATTCCTTCTGTCTCGAGATCGCATCCCTTATTGTGCTATACTCATGTTCGTCGGAATTGTTCAAGGTGGTTTCAAAATCTTTTGACTCTTTCCACTCAATTTCGGCATCCGTAGAAGTTATCAGCGTCATGATGTTTTAGATATTTTGTGCGTTGGAAAACGTTATAGTTATTCATGTGGTTGTTGGCCTTGTCGTGGAGAGTAGGGTCATGACCACCCCTCCTACGGTTGCCTTCTCGGGCATGAGCACGTCTGAGTCCGAAAGAAATTAAAGTCAATCTTCTTGGTGAAAAGTCAAAGTCTGCATAGATCATGAATTTGATTCTAATAGTGCGTTTGTAGGATTGTAGTAAGAGAACCTCACGATGGTTCATTCGCGAGGCATATCGATTTCTGACTGCAATTTTCAATGCAGTCGTTAAGAATATCCTGCGGTGTAACATGGTAAGACCGCGACATAAGATTTCATGACTTCCGAGCTGAAGAGTAGCTATGAATATGCAAATACCGAGAATATTAATAAGAATATATGCCTATATAAATAAAATTAAGTAGATACATCTAGCTGCTGACATAGATAGAGAATTGAATGAATAGCACAAACAATTAATGATAAAATCGAAAAACAAAAATGATAGAAAAATTGGGAATTAATTTTGCTTTAAGCCACTATAGTTTTATCAGATTTAAAAAAAAAAGTCCTATTTTTGCGATAAAAATGAAATATTTAAATAGTACTTTCTAATAATAATATTGCTATGGTCAAGCGAATGTCAAACAAGAAATGTAATTTTTACATTCCACGCCGATTTTACTAAAGACTGAACATTGTAACAATTGATATACATACCACAAAAGGCAACTGATTGACTTAGCTACGCTGGGAAAAGATTTGGCATTTATTTTTATGCAACCAATAAAAGAAAAAATCCATCAACCGAAAATATTCGCTATTATAAAAATCAAAGAAACAAACTAAATAATATGGTAAAATTTGCCCGTGAACAATTTTATCTAAGTGCTAACGAATTAATAGCCTCGTTTTCTAAAAATGATCCGAAGTCATATTGGTTTCTTATAAGAAAATTAATGAAAGGAACAGGCACTGATTATACTATACCACCATTAATAAATAATACAAACGGAGAATTGGTCTACGATGTAAATGGTAAAGCAAATTTACTAAATGAATATTTTTGCTCGATTTCATCAATCAATGATGAAAATCATATGCCCCCAAACATTCAAGTCAGAACCCAATCTTCATTGTCAAATTTGGAAATTAAAGAACAAGATGTGATAGATGTTTTAGAAAACCTAACTCTTGGTAAAGCTTCAGGAAATGATCTAATAAGTCACCACATGCTAAAATTCTCAAAACAAACAATTTGCAAACCTCTAAAATATATTTTCAACTTTTCATTAAGATCAGGTAAATTTCCATCAAGCTGGAAATTTGCACGTGTAATGCCAATTTTTAAGAAAGAGATAAAAGTAATCCGGGTAATTATAGACCTATTTCACTGTTGAGTTGTGTTGCAAAAGTATTCGAACGCGTAGTTTATAAATATGTTTATAACTATATAATTTCTAATAATTTATTATATGAATACCAGTCAGGCTTCCTAAAGGGACATTCAACTGTTTTCCAATTAATTGAAATTTTTCATACGATATGCCAAAACCTTGATGATAGAAAATCGACCGTCTTGATCTTTTGTGATATTTCCAAGGCTTTCGATAGAGTTTGGCATAGGGGGTTAATAACAAAACTGAAATCGTACGGGATCACAGGGGACTTACTCAAATGGTTTGAAAATTATATTGATAACAGAACTCAAGCAGTTTTTGTTGAAAATGAAATTTCATTAACTGGCACAGTTAAAGCTGGTGTCCCACAAGGGTCTGTACTTGGGCAATTATTGTTTTTGTTATACATAAATGATGTTGGGGATAATCTTAATAAGTTAGCAAGATTATTTGCGGACGATACCTCAATTTCGTACTCTGGGGATAATTATCAATTAATGCAATCACATATAAATAGGGATCTTCGTACACTTAGTCAATGGGCTAGAACATGGTTGGTAGATTTTAATCCAAAGAAAACGAAAGCTTTAATAATTTCAAACTCTCAAGTACAAGACATTAATATTTTATTTGACAATGAAAGTGTTGAAATTGTAAAACATCATAAACATTTAGGAATTACCTTTTCATCAGATGCAAGCTGGAAAAAACATATCGATATTATAGTGCAATCAGCTTTTAAAAAAGTGAATGTTCTTCGAAAGCTAAAATTCATGCTATCATCCAAAGTATTGGTCCAATATATATATAACATTTATCAGACCAATAATAGAATATGCATGTGAAGTATGGGATGGGTGTTCACAACAAGATATAGAAAAACTAGAAAAAGTACAACTCGAAGCGGCAAGAATTGTTACAGGCCTTCCAAAATTTGCGAACAAAGATGCTCTCTATTTTGAAACTGGTTGGGATACACTCTATAATCGGAGGAAATATCGCAGAATGTACCTCAGCAGGTGTCTTCCTCCTATCTCGTCTAATCTGAATGATTATAATTTAAGAAATCAAGAAAACTATGTGCCATTTAGATGTAGATTACAATCTTATGAAAACTCTTTTATACCTTCATCGGTAAAAGATTGGAATAATCTTGACTTGTCTATTCGAAACTCGCCATCTTTTTCTATTTTTAAATCAAGGATAAAGGGTATCACTTGTAAAGCCCCAGAGTACTACTTTGAAGGACAACGGACTTTAAATATACTCCATACTCGACTGAGACACCAATGTAGTTCACTAAAAGCAGACCTCCTAAAAATAAATGTTGTGACAAATACTTTTTGTAACTGTGGACATCCATTTGAAGATGTCATACATTATCTTTTTGAATGTCCTTTATATACGGAAGCTAGATTGACCCTTTTTGAGAGCCTGGCTGATGAGGATAAAGACCTTGAGACACTACTCTTTGGAAATGATAATTATACATGTGAACAAAACTCGTTTATTTTCGAAAGGGTGCGATTATTTATAAAACAATCAAAACGTTTCTGATTGTCTTGGTCAGCCTTTAATCTCAATTCATTCCATTTCTTTTCTCATGGTCTTTTTACCTTATACTTTTATTTTTCTTGTGTGCATACACCTTCAGTTCAAACATCTCCTTTTTCTCTTTCTTTTTTGAATTGCAACTTTTTAGTTATGTTTTGCTGACGTCAAAAATAATTAATATGTGTATTCTATGTAAGGAAAGGACTGTATTAATTTGTGATAACTTGTGTCTAATCCTAATAAATATGTTTAATCTAAAAAAACCAATAAAATGTAAAATCCTCTCATGGCGTTCCCTACATACACCGTCATTCAGCTCTGTTGCCAATCTATGAACAGCAATGTTTAAATTGTGTTTCTTTCTCTGTAGGCGGTTACAGTGAACTTCGGCTTTGGGTGTGCATTTTTTGCTTGGTTAAAAAAAGAAAAAAAATCAAACAAACAAAACCTTCGCCTCCCTTTATGTGATAGATCTACCATTTACGGAATATACGCATCCCTTCTATAAGTGTATGCCTCACTTACTATGTGGCGGGTGCTGTTAACAGAGCAGGACATGCTTACCCTTCCGGAGCACCTGATGTCACTCTCAGTTTCACTGGAGTTCACACTGTGAGTGCTTTGTTTTGAATGTTGTGATTTCTGTTTCTGTGCTTTGTGTCTGTCTAGCGTCGTTGTTTTGTGTCTGACGTCATTGTTTTCTACGTTCGCGTTTTGGCCATGCCTTTGGACGTCGATTTTTGTAAATTTCACTCCTTTGTTCCTTCGGTATTCTACTGCCGTTGTTTCCAAAATTCTGGTTCCCCAAAAGTCACACATTTCAACGGAACCGTCTCAAATGACAAGTGATCTGTTCCCTCTACTACTGCTTTTGCTCTTGTTTCTTCAAACAAAATAAAGAAGTTCACATCTGTCATGCAATTTATTTCTTTAGCATTTGGCTTTATTCAATGCAAGAACATTTCAGGTACCGAATTCACGATGTTATACGAATAGTAGTGAGCATTATCTTAGTCTGAGGATTTTGGGGCTAATGAATAATATAAAGGAATCTGTGGTTGGGTGAAATGAAAAGTTATTGTATGACCACTGTGTCCTTGTCACATTTCCTATCATCACAAACAGTTAGTTGATTCCAAAACTACTTGCAACAGCATACGTTTCTTTGATTTATAGTAGCAAAATGTCCAATGTAAAATCTTGAAACACTCGTTATTTTATAACACCATTCATAATACGTCGTTTTCGAGATCCCTTCATTCCCGGAATGACGTAACATCTTTTATGACGTTTCCCGGTGTTTTCAGGTTCACTCACATTTCCGGTTTATTGCATTTCCAACACACACAACGTCTATGCGCCTTAGAAAGTCTACCTAATTTGTTACACAAGGGAATTTTACTTTCCCCGTGAAGATGAGTATTTCTTCTGAATGATGTGATTTTTATTTTTCACTTTTTTAAAGATTTTTTTCCAGTTCAATCGACCATCAAATGCCACGAAAATGAAGTTCACTTCCAAACATAAAAATCTTGTGTTATCCTGCAGACAGTGTAGTCATGTTACTGCGGTTCTTACCTTCAAGCTTCATAATAAAATAGAATGAAAAAAATACGACTTTTTACAACATTATATAAGTGGAACTTATCCAATAAGATATTGTTATTTACAATCAGCACGAAGCGGAAGACGTCAAGCACCGCAACGTCACTATTAGACTGACGAGTCTGTCTCAAATCCGTGGAATCTAACAGCAAAGCATAGTGAGCCAGGGGACAGCACTAGTCAGTCTACGTCACTATTATCACGTGACAAAGTGCTAAAATAAGTATGTTGTCCCGTAGTAGATCGTTATCTCGAAAACGACGTATTCAAAGGCGGTTTTAAAAATTAAGTACGTATTTAATGGTACACCTTATTTATTTTCCACCAGCTTCCATACATCTTTCGCTTATTGGTGTGTTATTATCTGAACAGAATTATTTATTATATGCAATGAATTAACAATGTTTTCAATTTCCTTCGGAGGTGCGTTGGCCCTGCAACCATTAAAGTGGTGCGTCGGAGTAGAATAATTTCTTATAATTGTATTGGATGATTCACGCATGACGTCATCTTGGTCATACTATGATTTAAAGGGACACGTTATCATTGTCTGTTGGGTCAAGAATACACACTTGAAAATTTAATACTGCCATTTTAGAGAATAATCAACTTCACAATGTAAATATGAGAATTTATTATTTAACGACTCGGTAAAACGGAAAGCACTAGATAAAAAGGAAGGTTAAATTTCTAACTTGGAACAGAAAACTATATACATGTACGAAAGACATATAACTATATGTCTATGTATGTATGTTTAAATTCAATAAATCAATATACATGTATGTTGGTCATAAAGTTAACGCTTATTGATTACAATTTCTCCATATGGCATCATACCTAGATGAATAAAAAAACTTCGTCTTTAATTCATTCATCCTTTAACATACCGGTATGTTATACCCCTTGCTGACCCTTCATTTGTATATTATATTATTTATAATAATCTTCCTCGGTATGTTATACAAATCCGCAATTGTGTAATCAAACACTGGTCAGTTATCGATAAAGGATGGTCAGTTAACGCATGCGTTATAATTTGTTATTTACTTGTATACATGTAAAATTTAAATACTGTATGTTTGTGTGACGTTTTCATTCATATGTATTATTTTATTAATCAGAAAAATTAAAATGTGGATATTTACTTCATTATTCAGAATTCTTCTACCGTTGTCTTAAAAAGAGAAACTGAAACGACAGGTGCAAACGAGAACAGGTAAGTGTCACTGTAGACATTGTGGCATTAAGGTCTGTAAAATTTTAAGACGCAAATACATTTCCTAAAGTAAATACCGACAAAGTATAGAAATACTGTATGTTTCATGTGTTAGTATTGTTTAAAGTATCAAATTCTTTTCCATTTCACTAAATGAATACGACGGCTTCGTTTATTTCGAAAGTCTAAAACCACAGGACAGATAAAGCAAAAAATATTGATCCATACAGCAAGAAATAAGCAAAAAAGTCATCAGATATTACAACAGTACGAGGCTAAAACACAAATTTTAATTCCACTCAAACCGGTGCTAGCTTACTATGAGGTATGAGCATAGCTCATTGTTGAAGGCCTAATGGTATTTAAGATGAAGAACAACAGTAAAAGCGTTGCCTCATTGCTAAGTTTAATCATGACTTTTGTATTTGTGGAGACTTAATTTACTCCTTTCGTTGTTAGTGTAACGTGACATGTTAATTGACATACTTATTTTTTCCATTTTTTTTGTAATTTACACAATATATGCTGTAAATATATGGAATAGAACCTTTCACGATAACTGCGGTCCTGCGATTTTGAGTGGAAAATAAATACAGTTCCCGCGAAAATGACGTCGTAGAACAATTTATCAAGACGTCACGCATACTATGACGTTGCATTTTACCCACTCAAAGGCATATGAGCGCTTGTGCAAAATTCAGGACCACAGTTATCGTGAAAGGGTCGATTATTGAACACAAAAATGATATTAAAAATTAAAGAATTGTTCGATTTGGTTTTCGAAATGCATGCACCAAGAAAAACTCTGTAATTCAATAACGCCGATTTGACTTTTTTGGAATAGTCCTGTACTGTTTTGTATGATAAGAATTAATATTGTTATGTTTTGTTTTTACTCTGTAATGTCTGTGTGATTTCAGTACCTTGATATAGTCAATGTCTTGCCACAAATTTCTTCTGGTTGAAGGCATATGAAGTCTACGATAATATTAAATGTAAATTTGATAGTTAATTTTCTTTTAGGTGTAAAAACGATTTTACATTTTAATCTCAAATTATTATAGTTTGATTATGAAGCATTTTTGTACATGTCTTAACATTGAGAATATACAGTTTTATTTAACGACAAATATGTACCGGGCCTTTAACATTTGAATATAAAGCAATCGTTTCTTTAATTTTCTTTTACATTTTCTTACATATTCGACATATTCATGATTTTTAAATAATGAATACATTTAATCCCGAGGTAAAATATTGACGTAACTCAGACTATATATACGTACTATTTTTATTGACTTGATATCTTTGCAAAACATTATGTTAAACATCAATGCTCTCCTTGACATATTGATTGACCGAAATCAGTGTATTTTTTTACTCTGGTCAGATATACCCCCTTCTTTTAACTGACAGTAAAAAAATTGACCTCTTCATTATTTAACACCCCCGTTACTAGGTGTTCTTTTCAAGATATTGCCTGTGTTCACGTATGCCTCAATTGCACAAACACGGTTACGTTAAATACATAAAAAAATCAGGTATTTTGATCCCAACCGAATGAAGAATTGTGCAATGAGCACCAGCTGATCAATCCTCTGTAAAAGGGGGTACAGTGGTACAGTGGACTCAAGAAAAGTTGTGAGTTCCAAGTTAATTTTTTTTCTAACAACAAATTTTTGTTAAGTTTTTTTTCAAGATTTTGAAAAAAGAACCAGAAAAGGAGGGCGACAAACCCTCGAGACACCCAGGATGTACCAATGATAAAAAATGACATCGTTACTTATCATGTATGTAACCCGATATCGCAAAAGAGCAAAGTATTAATCCATCTGTCAGTAAAATCTAATAACACATCAATCAATCACTAATTTTCTTCTTCCCATACTTATTGTCTATCAAGAAAGAGCATTTTCGTGTGATCAAGAGTATTCAAAACACTAGAATGAGGCAAAAATGGACTTTTCAGGATTAAAGGTCTTATGCAAAGGATGTATTCTAAACAATGAAAGAATATGGAGTAAATGCACATGTGACAAAGTCTCTACAAATACATGGCAAAACAATGGAACAACAATTTATTGTTATTCTTCATCCTGAGGCTTCAACAATCAGCTTTTCTCGTACCTCATACTGAGTTCAAGACTTTCCCTATCAAACGTTTGAGCGGAATTTATTGCTAGATGTCGAACAAAGTTTCATCCGTGTTTGTTATTACTCATGAATGTAGGATAGTAAACAAGCATAAAGCTAACTGGCGGAGTGTTCTTACAATCACTGTCATCCGTCGCTCAACAAAAAGACTAATTATTAAGACAATCGCAGCATATAAACGTTTATACATATACATTGTATTTGGTAGAAAGTTTGACCTTTTCCAACATAATAAGATATGAAAATTTTCATTTCATTTAACAAATATAATCGTTTTAAATAGCTTTAGGTGATAATCTTACGAAAAAAAATATGAGATTAAAAAATAGGTACATGTATTAGTAAATGTATTGTAGCCGAAGCGGAATTAATTAACATGTACAAGTACATGTAAACAACAAAAAGTTCATCGCAAGTTTAAACCGATACACATTGTCCAGGTGATGAGAATAAATGATTAGGAAGTCAATGGTTAGAGTCAATATCATATGATAAGGAATTATTGATATGATTTATTAACAGATCTGGAAAAGGGACATTGTCTAATAAAACTCTGAGGTTCTCTAGCTCTTGAGTACCAAACAATAAAGGAAGTAAGGGGTGTATAAGGGGTAATTTTCTACCAAAATCCAAATGACAGAGAGATAGGGGGTCTGACTGAAAAGTAAATAGAAAAATGACTGAAATGCACAACGCTGACAGAAAACCCCGACCGATAATACATAGACCAAAACAAAAAATAAAACGCATACCAAAAAAAGAAGAAACAATTTATGGTGCCAGTATTCCGGACGACCGTTGTTTGACTCTAACGACCGTTGGTGGTCGAGTTGAACGGTCTACAGGCACCCAAACCTGCTACAATATGGCAGTTCAGAAAACGATTTATAAATTAGCATTTTACCAAGATTTCATATCATGATCAAAGAGTGCTTTCCGTGACTTTTCTGGTTAACTCTAACGTTACAGATACAGGATTAGCCTTAATCAGAATCATCATAGATTCTGTATACGTCATCATTATCAACAGACCCCATTATTACTTTGAAATTAGTTTGTCGTGGTTTAAAGCAAGTCTAACAGGGTAAAAGAGTATCCTTCCTACCGGTATCCTTTAATGGTAAAGAATGTACATCTTTCAGCATTTTTTATACTAACATACAATGGGATATTTAATGCCAAAGTACAATTTTGTGAACAACACAAGGAGAAATAGTCTTATACAACACGTTTGCTAACTGCTGAAGCTGACAACTTGCATGCTACCAAAAATTTATCAATTATTGGTATAATCGATGATTTGAATACATATAGATCAAAAGGTAGGAACCAACATTTTAGGATTTCCTCGACCCGAAAGTTTGATTCGGAATTTAGGACTATTACATTGCAACAGATTTGACTAAATTGGACCTTTGTTCATCTTATTTGTTATGTCATGGATTTTACTATAAATTCAATGCAAATCTTTGTGCACAGTTGGTTGTGTCTGCATATTTCAAACAGCTTTACATTTTTATTTGGATATTGTGATTATTTTTCATTTCGTTTTTGACGAAATTTGAATTTAGTTATTGCATTTAACACCTTAACTGACTTGACATAAAGGACATCTGTCACAAAGAACAATAAGATTAAAAAATGACTTCATATTTTCTCTGATTCAAGATGTTCATCAAAAAATCATCTTCAACATAATCAGAGTAACAGATGTGCATATTTTTATATCAAAATATTGTCTCCTGTGAAGACTGTTCGAAGAAGTCATTATGAACCAAATTAACCTGTGATGATTGCTTGTAGTTGTTGTTTTGATGTGTTTAGTAGCAAAAAATCTATAACACATTTGTTTTGGATTGAACAAATACAATGAATGCTGATCATTAACGTTGACAATGAAGGGATATGGAGTAAATGCAAATGAGACAAAGTCTCTACAAATACATGGTAATAATAA